>VZUI01048089.1:0-14491 GCA_013401135.1 Cettia cetti | reverse complement strand
GGGGACACACGTGTGTGCAGACACGGACAGGGGACACACGTGTGTGCAGACACGGACAGGGGACACACGTGTGTGCAGACACAGACCGGGGACACACGTGTGTGCAGACACGGACCGGGGACACACGTGTGTGCAGACACGGACCGGGGACACACGTGTGTGCAGACAGGCACGGCGAGCGCCGGGAGGCATCTGTGGCACCCTCTGCGCACAACCCGGGCAGATGCTTAACTGAATCGTTACTAATTTCGCATTCAAATTAAAAGCACGCCGGAAACGCGGTATCACCTTAATATGCACCAGAATGTGCGGAGATCTAGCGTTTCACAACATTTCTGAAAGGGGGATGGGGCGAGGAATTGTACTTCACAGGTTTCTCCGCCATCTCTTTCCGGGGGAGGGGATGTGATTAATGACTTCCTAAATAAGAGCCCAGTTTTCAAGCCGAGAATTGGAGTGAACCTCAATCAGCAGTTGGGAGAGCACTGACAGAAAAAGGGATTTACTGGAGAAGAGGGCGGGAAAAAAAAAAAAAAAAAAAAAAAAAAAAAAAAAAAAAAAAAAAGCCTCGGGGGAAGAGGACAAAGAGGGGAGAAATAACAGTGACTGGGGACTGCTGTTTAAAGTCTTCACTGCCAGCGGGAGGGGGGATCCAATTCGAAGAAGAAATGTGTGATGTGTAACGGGCTTGGTAACAGCCCCTTTGCAAAGGCACTCCCCCTCCGCGTTCACAGGTACACAGCTCTGGCCCTGCCCTCCAGCCCTTCCCGCAGCTGTACGCTCGGCCAAACGCTTTTAAAACAGTATTTTATAAATGTGGAAAACAATAAATAAGGGAGAATAAGTTTTATTTGCTCTCTGTCCATCTCATTTAGAGTAAGGGTGGAAGTGTTCTGTCCTCATAACCATCTACTCGCATTAACCTGTCTTTCCCTGCTGTATTTTTATATACACATACACAGACACAGACATATTACGTGTGTGTGTGTTTTAAACATTGCCCATACCTTGTAAAAACCTGGACTCTGACTTTCTTTTTAACCTCCCCCCTCCTCCCCCCAGCATCCTCTCTTATCCCAAGGACACACAAACAAAAGCCAAGGCAACAAACTGATCCCTGCAGAACCTGAATGCAAGGGGCTTATGCATTTGCAAAGCACTTGCTGTTGTTTGGGAAGTGGCGTCGATCAGTCTGCCCAATTAAGGGGAACGCCTTTGCCCCTATGGGCCTGTTTACTCCTTTTGTTGCCTTTCAGGAAAGCGTCAATTCCCCTGCTAGCGCCTCATTTCTGTGTGAAACACCAAGGTGGAGACTCCGAGTGATCGTTTGCAAGAAAGAGAAGAGGGTGGACAAGAGTGTACAAATACAAGCACCCTGGCAAGTGGAGCAGAAGCTTTAAATCCTGAAATTCCTTTGCAGTCTTCAACCGTAAATTTCCTATAGGTTATTTCAACAATGAGGTCGACTTCCTACACTGACCTGCCTTACGCATTCGTACAACATACCACTGCTTTTGGCTCATAACCTCCTTTCCCCCCCCCTTACAACTGCGATCATTTTACAACATTAAATCTCCAGTAATTTTATATGCTTGGATCTTATTACCCGGACGATATCTAATATACAATAAATGTACGAGATTTTAATACAGATGAAACCTCAGTTATGAACAAGAAATTAGGGTTACCGGAAGAAAACAATCCTTACACCTCTTACTTGAACTGCCCAAGGCTACATATCTTGTGGCAGAATGGCATATATAAAAAATACAAGATCCCTCTGCCCCTCCCCTCGAAAAGACAAGAAATACCCATTTAATAAAGTTTTAATGTCTTTATTTTAAAAGACTGATTTATTTTACCGATAATCGGTATTAAAAAAAATCCTTAGAGGCTAAAATATTGGTCAAACAGACTCAAACGAGTTGATTGAGTTAATTAAATGGACAAAATGTCTTGTTAGCAAATTTCACTGAAAAGAAAATTCACAGTATGTTCTTCGATGAATAAATGAAAGACTACAAAACCACGGAAATAAATGAACGTAAATATATGGGTTGCAAAGTTTTTCTTAGGTTGCAAAATAAGTGCAGATTTTGTAAAATGGAAGGGGGTGGGATTTGCAATGTGTCTTTACTGAGATTTTCAGGCCTCCAGTATTAGTGGAATTAAGGTTGGGGTCACTGGACTGGTCACTGGTGTCAGATGTTATCGACTCATTCATTTCCTGCAAGGGACATCAGCCTTTCAAGTTTTGTGGAAGGTAGAGAGCTGTTGCCAGCTGGGAACTCTCTGGGTAAAAGAAAAAAAAAAAAAAAAAAAGGAACCCTGACCAACACCTTCCAAAATTTATTTTGAAAGGAGGGGGGAAGAGAGAAAAAAACCCACAGAACAAGACAGTTTGTGGAAAAACTAATTTAATGGCAATAATTTACATATTTTTTTAAAAAAATCTATTTCTATCCTTATATTTCGCTAAACAGATGCTAATTTTGGTAAAGACAATTATAGGAAGCTGGAATCATTGTCTTCTACATGCACAGCAAGAGCTCGCTTGAAACTATGTAACCAAAACCAGTGATGTTGGATTTCCTATTTGTCACCTTCCTAAAGCTTTTAATGTCCTAACTTCAGTTTCTTCTATTCCCCTAAACAAAACCAAAACAAGACAAAAATCGCACAACCCCTCCCCCCAATACACTACTCGCCCTCTCAAAATAGACCCTCACCTCAAAAACAAACAAAAACCAACCAACCAAAACAAAACAAAAAACCAGGGGAAAAAAAAAACCCACAAAAATCCAAACAAACGATGGAGCCGCGCGCATTTGAAACAAAACGCGTGTTTTACACTTGAAAGCAGAGCTCGGGGTGCTGCTACCACTTCCCATTTCAAAGCAGGGCCAGCGCTCCTCGCCGACGGGCAGGCAGGAGGGGCAGGGACGGCGCTACGGCGCCCCTGCCCCCTCTCCTCTGCTGCCCGGGCTGCGCTGCTCGGCGCCGCCCCGCCGATGTTGGACCGAGTAAGATGCCCGTCGTGTTTTTTCTACGTGGTCTCTACCGAAACGGGCTCTTCCTAGTTGTGTGGTCGGAGGGGGGGCCTTGCCCTGCGCTCCTTCGGCCGGGAGGCTGTGCCGGTGCGGAGCTGTTCCCGCCAAAACCTTCACCTACATTTTGGGCGCCAAAGCCGCTTTCCCTTTCCGCCGCCGCGCAGCGCCCCGGTCGAGGGCGGCGGTGGCCACCGGCCCGGCGGGCCCCGCTCCCGGCGCGGCCGCGCCTCTCGGTGGGACGAGGGGCCGATTCCCACCGCCGGACAGGGCCGGAGGCACGGGCGTCCAGCGGCCGCGCTCCGTCAGGGCCCGGGAGGCGGCGGGTCAGTCCCCGCAACCCTGCCCTGAAGCCGGGCTTTGCACCCGGTCTTTTGTTTAACACTTCCCAGAAAATGCGGCTCCTTCCCAGCGGGGACGTGGCGGCGTGCCTTCCCGCGCCTTTGGGAGAGCAGGGTCGGAGGCGCTCAGGACACCGCCAGTTCCCCGGTCGGGCTAATTACCCTCGCTTTAAATCGCGAGCATCAATAGGAGAAAATATGCAATTTGTAATTTGTTTTCGTAAAGAAAACACAGCGCCGGCCCAACTGCTCGCTGCCACGGCTCGGATCGAGCAGGGACGGGATTTGCCCGACGTGCGACTGAGGGGTATGAAGTTATAGGCCTTACAGAGGCGCCTTCGCACCGCGCCCGTCCCGAACCGCGGCTCTCTTCGGGAAATGCAGTTTCAGGGCGCAGAACGCGCCGCTTTCCCCGCAGTCCCGCCCGCCGCAGGAGCTCGGTTTTTTAGCTTCCCCGGCGCTCCTCAGCCGTCACACCCAAGGCGGGCGCTCTCGCAAGCCCCGAGCCCGCCCCTGCCCTCTCATGGGGACGGGGCAGCCCTCGCCGAGGATCGCAGACGCTGCTGATCGAACTGGGGTCGGACCGCGGTTTCAAGCATGAACTTTACGAACACTCTCTGTTGAAACGAGAAGCGGCGGCCGTGGGTGCGGCGCGGGCCCGCCCTGCTGTCCGTGCATGTCTGCTGTCCGTGCCGGTGGTCTGCGGGGGACTCCTGTAAGCACTGTCAATTACTGTGGTCCCGAGCGGGACCGGCGGGCAGGAGGACGCGGGAGGCACTCACTCGGAGAGCTGGGATGCAGGATGTGGTCTCACGCACATTAACCGTCTCTCAGCTGCGGATTTGCAACTGATAGCGGCCGCTTCCCCGGGGGATTTAAGGAGGCTCTGGAAGTCATCGCGGGAGACCGTTTGAAAGGGCTGACGCCCGCAGGGAACACCGGCCCTCGCGGAGGGCCCGGCCGCACGGCCCGGTACCACCGCTTCGCCTCCCGCTCGGCAGGCGCAGAACGATGAGCGGGCGGGTCCGCGCCTCGGGCGCTTTGGCTCCAGCCCGTCTCCTCAGGCGGGACGGCCGCACCGCACCTTGTGCACGTGTCCTAGCGGGGAGCGCATCCTCCCCGACGGGCAAGTGCCCGGGCGCTCTGGCCTGCGGCAGCCCGGGGGTAGCACGGACGGCTTCTCCCGCCCCAGCACACAGGCAACACCCGGCGCCTGCCATCGCCCGCCCCAGGCCGTCCAGGCTGCAGGGATCGCGTCCCGAGGTGCGGGCGGCTCCAGGTGTCCCCGGGACGCGCGTCCCGCCCTCGGGGGCGCAGCGCCGCTCCGCGGGGAGCTCCGCGTCCCGGGCCGCGCATGCGCTCGCACGGCCGGGCACGGCGGGCACCCGGGCAGGGGGACGGACGGACGGCCAGGGGGATGGACAGCCGGGCAGGGGGACGGACGGACGGCCAGGGGGATGGACGGTTGGGCAAGGGGTCGGACGGACGGCCAGGGGGATGGACAGCCGGGCAGGGGAACGGACGGGCGGGAAAAGGGGCTGGACGGACGGCACTGCTGAGGCGTCCCGATCGGAGGGGGTGCGTGGCGGTAGCGTGACAGCGGCACGGAAATAACTCCACGAGTATAAATTTTAGCCAGTGATTGAGGTGTGTGCGCCCACCGGCGCGTCTGCCGGGGTGGTGGTCCCGCAGCGCTCATACAAACCCGTGGGTTTCCTCCATTAGCGACAGGTATGTGACATGGGCTTGTTGTAAATAAGCTTTCCTTATGTAATCATTTATTTTTCTTACAGAAGCAGAACACTCAAGACTGCATTCAAGAACTCTGGAGCCTGTACACAAAATTAGCGATTCTTCCCCATCCCACCCCATGATTACGTTCGTGAGAGTCAGCGGGACAGAAGTGCTGAAGTACCTCAGTTTTACAGATTCACAGTCAGCCACGTAAGACGCTGTAGAGAAGACTGACCTGAGCCTGAGGAGACCTTCTTGAATGACCTCATCGTCTTCTGAGGAACCTAAAATCAGAGAGCTGGTGTCAGTACCGAGTACACTGTCCCAGAGTACCTCTTTAATTACCTCATCTCCAGTTTAATGGCTCATTAGGAGGCCATAAAATGCCAGGGCATTGCCTCTATGAAGTGACCTGTAAACCTACTGTTTGAGACTTACCTAGCTCATCAGAACCACAATGAGATAACCAAGGCATAGGAGGAAAAATCAAGTGCTTCTTCCCGCCCCCCAGCACCAGTAAAGGCATTGCCACTTTCATTAGTCTCTTATGAAAGCTACACAGTTGATGACAACAGAGGGAAAAGACACAGATTTTCAGAATATTGGAATGTGTTTTTTCCCTTTATCAATATTTAATTGCGGTAGGTAACCTAAGAACTAGTGAGTTGTCTTTACTATGCTTAAATTGTACACATTAAACAATCAAGTGATACCTTGTATATGATTTAAGAAAAGCAAATAAAAATAATTCTCCAGGATTCTTTCATGGTCAAAATAGTAACTCAGTGCCAACTTATGAATATCAGCAGAAAAATGCTTTTAGTTATGACTGATAAAACTGCAGAACATAGTATGTAATGATATTAAATTCTAGGTCTCAATCTAAACAATATCAATCCGTCATACAAATACAGATGTGTGACTTGACTGAAACTACATGAAAGGTGTACTTCTGCTCTAGTTGAAAAAGGCCTGGCTGATTTCATATAATGTCAACAAAAATATCAAACAGAAAAAAACTGCTGCAGATGGCACAAAACATTAAGGAAAATACCTTGGGTTTTAAGTATTCTTGTTACTTTGGTTGTCCAGTTTGCTTAACAAACGAAGGACGAATAGACAGGAGCATGCACAAACTCACCTGTTACAAGCCTGTCCTCTTGTCACCCTCTACTGTTTTTTTGAATAATCTATGTTAACTAAAACCCATCAAAAATCAACTAGTTTAGATATAAGCTCCATTCTCTTCTGTTTTAGAGAAATCTGAGTTTTGGGTTTTTTCCAATTTAAGAGAGCATCTGGACAGCTATCCTGCTCTCAAAAAAAAAAAAAAAAAAAAAAAAAAAAGGATATCTTAATAGGAGTAAGCAAAGTCAGAAGAAGAATGAACAAAGACAAATGAGAACCAATTTTCTCTAACTTCCATTCCCTTTATAGTCAGGTATCCTGAATCCTTTCCAACACCAGAAATTGGAAAGGGAGGTGGTACAATCTTTTTTTTTCAGTGCAACAACACTGACAAACTGATTCAGTTCCTCTTCTTTTCTAGTAACTAAGTTTTCCACTGGAATTGTGTAGACTTTTGTTTAGTATTAAACCTAACTCTGCTTTTACACCTTCAAGCACTGAAGTCCAATCTCTTGTATCTGCTTCTTTGTTCTGTCAACCTGTGGCTATGTGGCTTTTGTGTCTTTCAGATTTACTTGCATTATTTATGCAACATAATAAAATATGCAAGCATAGAGTAAAAGATCCGTTCTTGGCTTTGGAACATATCCTGCTTCCGTTTATGAAGGGATTAAACATAAGTATTTGGGGGAGTGGTGTTGGGATTCAGAGGAGGGAAGTAGAGTTCTTAAAAACTAGCAGGAAACAGCTTAAATTAAAGTTATTCTTGTTTCCAGTACTGTCATTTTGTAACACATTTCTAATCATCACACATTCTAGAGGGTCACATAATAGAATATTAAGCAAAAAAAAAAATGATATCGAAAATTTTTACAGTTATTACAAAAAGCTTCCTGATACAATATCTAAAGCTTGGCATAAGATGTGTCAGTGTAGAAAAGGCTCTCAATTTCAATTCCGGGCATTTCAATTCTATGAACTCATTTAAATAGATCGTTTAAATGAGAAACTATTCTGGCATGTATTCTACTGTATCCTACTGAAAGACATACAAAATCAGCCCCTGATTTAAATGGAAGCAGGTTTGGGCTCTGAAATGGCTTATGGTGAACACTCCTGTGCCCACTTATGCTGTACAAACCAAAAAAAACTATTTTGACATTTTACTTCTGAAACTATCTTGGCATTTACATGAACTTTGCAAGTAAATAAACGCTGCTGAGGAATTGTGTACTAGACAGCAAGATGTCTTCAGAGAAGAAGTCACTAGCTTTGAAAGCAATCCTTACTTTAACCAGGCATTCACAACATGTGGAAGGATACTGTAACAGTAAGCATGAAAAATAATGCAAGAGAACACCATATGGAATTATTGCTGGATAGGAAAATACAATGAAAAATGCAGTATCAGTTAAAGGCATGCTGACAGACACCCAACAAAGGTAGTCCACTTTCCCTTACAAGTAGCACATTCTGTAATTCAACTGACTTAACAGCTTATGTATTCTTTTTTTGGACAACTTATTGATCAGTGAATAATAATAGCAAGTTTTTATCTATTTAAAAGGAATTCTCTGAGATATGCATTGTTCTGAATTCATTACCTTAAGCAGGTTTGCTGCCAAAGGATTTGGAAACATAATTTGTTTGCAAGAAAGTAAAGCAGACATAGTTACTCCACTTATGTAAGATATGCTTTCTGCCAAAAGTTGAAAATAAAAATTATTTATGTTAAATTTGTTTCTTCCACATGGTAGCCAGGGGACTGTTTTCTTCCAGAGTAAATACAGCAGTATTTTTTAAAAGAATGCTTGGTACTAAAGTATGATTAGAGAGTAGAAGAACCAGAAAACAAAACCCACAAATCCTTTATTTTATAACAAACAAGGAAAATAGCGATGCAAAGGAATAGGGGAAAACATTCCAGTGTTGAAAGGATCTTCTTTTAGTTAACTCATCAGGAGTGAAGACTTAAATGGATGAATGCTGCAAAGTATACACAAAATTTTAAAACTCTGTGGATAGAATCCAAGCATAGTAAAAGCATAAAACACGAGCTTTTAAAATGTATCTATATACACATACACACACACCAGTCAGATATATTAACAAACTTTGCTGTCATTTGAACCAGTCAGTAAAAATTAACCTTATTTTCTGTTCTTGACTGCTGATAGAAGCATTATGCACACAGTATTTTGATTTCAAACATCACTAGTGAGTGTTGTCTGACACACTGAATTTACTTGTTTTACACAGATTCCTCAATGCACAATTCTAAATAATGAATTTCCTCCTGAGATGCTTTCATTATTTAAACTTCTTTGGTTTTTTCCTTTTCATTTCATTCAGTTCAATATAGTTACTTTGAATGCATAAATAAGAAAAATTAAGATTTCCTGAAAAGGTACACGCTTAAGTGTTAATGTCCTTATGTAATTACAGGGTGGATAAAGTTGAAAGCTCTCACAATTTTATTCCTTGTTTAGCCATAATTTTCTTTGCTTTTCTTCCATACTTCTGTTTATACATCATTACAGTATTTTTCTAGCATGTGAAGATGAAAGCAAGCATGTGTGAGATGTTTAAAAATATTTTTACAGTGCTGATTTAAGAAAATTAATTGAACAACTAGCAAATTAAAATTTAGTCTTTCTTTGCTAATTTCACTCACTTTTGTCACTGATCTGAAGGAGGGTAACTATAGCTTCAAGTAAGAAGCACACCTGGGCAATAGCCCAGATATGCTTTTTTCCTGATATAAAAGAGGCTAAGCATAACTTAGTTTTTAGGAAATGAAGTTTTTGAAGATCACACATCCAGTTAAGCACTTTTTAATTATGTGCAAGAAGGTCATTTGACTGCACGAGAACAGGAACAAAGAAAGGTAAAATGTGCTTTGACCATTGTTAGGAATACGATTCTTTTGGGCAATAAAAAGGGTAATGAACTCTACAATATCAGAATGGGAGCCAATGAAAGCCTGACAAATCTAGCATCAGAGTTTCTCCTCAAAATCAAATACTACTACTATACTGAAAATTATTTTACAATAAGAACTATTTAACATTTATTTAGTTTAAAACAATAATACATAACGAAGGAATATACTGAATAAGGTTATTTTTGTTTAAAGTATTGAAATAATTTATATACAATTCTCATATTTAGTGTATTTGATTTAGTGAAATCTGCAATTTCTTATGGTCTGCATTTGAATATACTAAACAAGGATCATATTATTTAATTAAAAAGCAATGCAAACCAGGTATGCTTCAAACAATATTTTGTGATTCAAAGATGAATTTTTTTAAACACACAATTTAAAAAATGGATCACTACTGTTCTACTTCCTACATATTTACAGTATTTTGTTCCCAGTTTACTGTTAGCAAGGGCATTTGAAATTGCCACACATTGATTTGCTATATGGCAAATGAAACAATGAGGAAACTACCTTGTCATCTTATTATTGTAATAAGATGGATGTTTTCAGATGGATTTTCCTTTGTACTTCTTAAATTACTTCATAGCAGTACTTTTTAAGGAAAAGAACTTTAAAAGCCCTAATTCTCAAATCATAGGTAGTAACACTTTTCAGAACTTGATCCCTAGTTTATTTTGTTATTTCTGTGAGAAACTACATATAGAGAATAAGATTCTATTTCCCCACTTGATATCTATTTGCAAACAAAAGAATGCCAAATGAAGTACTGAATAAAGTACCTACTAAAGGTCAAATTATGAATGAATTTTGTGACAAGCTGAATTAAATATATGTACAACTTACAACTTTCACTTAGGCTATAAAAATATTGCAGCCAAGTATGATTTTAATATCATTCCCTCAAAATTGATGGCACTACAAGTTTTATTTTTAAAAGTTAGTAATTTTTATTTACTTTTATAACAACTTTATTATGGTTTGTTCATACCTCCTTTCTGAGATGTTTTTCATTAACACTTGTTTTGATGGAATTTACACACCCTTCACATATCTTTTCTTTGCACAGAACTTTTGTCTTATTTGCACGTGCTATTTACCTAGAAACCACAGAATCTTCTTTTTTCATTTTTTTTGGTGTTTTTTAATCACTGAAGTATTACTTGAGAGCACTACTAATGATGGATTTTATCATCATTTTTATTTTGTAATATGCTTATCAAGTACTGATATGGATATTGTCCATTAAAATAACCAAATCAAACATTGTAGAAGTTAAAGAGCAGATGAGTGTCTGTATTTTAAACACCAATATTCACTTTCCTAGAAGAGTGGATAGTACAGGGCACATCTTTCCCATTTCAACTGCAGTGGACATCAGTGCTGTATGTCAATGGCTTCTGGCTGAGTCAACTGAACAAATAAAGTAATGCAATGGTCATTTTTTATAAACTTTGGTGGAGATAGGCCATTAATTCAAACCAGAAAAAAAAAAAAAAGTAAACAAGAACATCAGTGATATATAACGAAAAAATCACAATCTCAAAAAGAAAAGATGAAAACTTTAAAAACAACACACACATCAGTAGCTGAAGTAGGTACAGGACAAAGTATCTGAAAGAAAAGCAAAAACCTAATATGTGATACAAAATTATTACTGAGTGTACGAATTTTAACAGTTGAATTTCTAGTAGCTGTCCTTAGGTGTTGCATTACTACATATGGTTAGCCCATAGAATATTTGTTAAATACCTCCAGGATATTTATGAAAGCTTGGTTTAGTCTAAGTGTGGTATTATTGATATAAACACTGAACCAATCCCTTCAAATTGTTAGAACACTGAATCTTAGCACATAAAATCATAATCACATACACATACTAGTTAAACAGTCAGGTATTAAGTCTGTCTAATTACTGCATATGGACATATAGAATGCTGCAGACTGGAAGTAGGATTTTGTGGAAGTGGTTTGCTAGAAATAGAAAGTATGTGCATGAATGCCCGAATGAATGGACCTGCAATCTAACTGTATTGAAACAATAGCACAAGCAGGATTTTTTTTTCTTTTTTGCTAAAATCACTGAAAAAGCAGAAAACGGCCACACTGCCCTCTCATCTTTGAAGCAGTAATATTAAGTACCTATGGCGGTTTATTAAACGTTAACTTAAGAAATGCATTTAAATATTTTAAGACAGACGCATTTTTGCATGAGTAACAGCACAAATAATTCCCTAATAGAACTACATTCAAGAAAACGGGATTGTGTAAAACTACCTCTATTTTTCTGTTAGAATTGACTAGCTTAATATTACAGTTCTTACTCTCCTGTATAATTAAGCTTTTGTTCAACTATGAAAAAACTAGAAACCGATTGCTTGAAAATGAGCTGCATGACCCTTGTCCTGGTTTGTCACCTCTGACCTTTAATTTGAGGGTCAATTCATTCTGCATATCAATTCATTCTATTTTTAGAAGCAGAATGGATATTTTTTAAATTGTTATTTTCCCATATGAAACACATCATGTTGGTTTTGTCTTTTTTTTTTCAACCTCTACACATCACACCAGAGGAGAATATTTGCTTTTTATTGTGCAACTGTATTTGAAACACCCAGTGTGCAATTACAGAAAATGAATGCTTGTCTCTGAGATGAAAAAAGCTTTTAAATCTTTTTCATGCAATAGAGACGCTGCAGCACTTTAAAGTGATTTTGGAAAAAATTATCTGCTAGACAGCATACCTTTCTAAATTTGTCTTTTTTAGAAAGAGGAAAAAAGGGGAAAACCCCATACCTCTGTTTGCATTGCTGTTAATGGATACTTGCTTTTTCCTGAACCTTCCCTGTGCCATGAGCAGTTATTTCATTCTCACTGATGACACGCTGTTTCGATATTCACTTTCAGAATGTCCTTTCAGAAACTTAACCTGTGGTTAAAAATAGCGAATACCGAGTTCTTGTTTACTTGCTGATTTCATCCGCACACTTCCGTTTCGTATAGGTAACATTAAGCTTCCCAAGCTGGCCACAAAAAAAAAAAAAAAAAAAAAAAAAAAAAAAAAAAAAAAAAAAAAAAATCTGTGTTGCTGGGAGAGCTCGTGTTCCGAAGGAGAAAGCTGTAGTATTTGCCACTGATTTTGCTGTCAGCATCCGACACCGGCGCGGTACAGTGTATTACATAAGGGCCGTGGTCAGAGCACTCCCTGCGCTGAAGCGGCCGAGAGCCGCACGGAGCAGCTCTCGCACGGGACGGGACGGGACGGCGCGGCAGGAACATGGCCGCGGGGTTCAGCACCGCGGACAGCGCCGCGCCCACGGAGGAGGGGCCGCGCCCGCCGCCGGCGCTCGGCGCGCCCCGCGGGTCAGCGCGCCGGGTGCCCGGGAGCCCTCGGCGGCACGGCCGCCCCGCCGCGCTCCGCTGGCCACGGGGGATGCGCGGCTCCCCGCCCAGGGGAAAGCGGCTCCTTTGGAAGCCGCCTCCCGGCCCAGCGCCCTGCTCGGAGCGACGCGCCGTGCCTCGCCTCTCTGCCCGAGGACCACGCTGCGCGCCGCGGGCTTCAGCTGCCGCTCAAACAAAACGCTGCCATGGGGTTACAAAGCAGAAAAAGAGGAGGAACAAATGGCTTAACCGCTTGGGCTTTAAAATTCCCTTCTGTGCTCGGGGACGCAACACGAAACACTGCGTGTGACCTACCACTGCATCCTGCAAATGGCCTAAGACTGCAGCTGTTCAGGCCTAGGAGGGAGATCATGTGGGGTTTCCTTCTTCATTTACGTATCACGTCTTCCCTCTGATGAAATTCTCAGTAATGCCAGCTAATACATTTTTCAGATTGATTTAAAAAAAAAAAAGTTTTGATAAAGGTGAGACAGCAGCACATGTCCTTTACAGAATGTATTTTAAAATGATCAGAGTAGAAGACAGTTACTTTTGTCATACACAAGCAGAGCCTTTAGTACAGCTGCATTTTTGTAACTACTGCAAGGGATAAACATCGGATATAATCACTACCTTTGCCATTACATACATGATTCATTTGACTACAGCAAAGAGAACTTGACTTCCTGGTGTATTAATAATTTAGGTCATAATTTAATTCAACATTGATTGTTACTACTCTTATACCAAAGGGGAAAAGGAATCATCATCCTTTGAAGAATTATGGCTTAGTTGCATATTTTAAAAATAATTGTCCAACAAGTTTGTCAGAATTTTCTCCTCTGAAGCTTTAAAGTTCTTTTGGGTGGGTTTTTTTTTTAATAGTGTGTTTTTAAAAATAACTGACTTGTAGTTTTGCAAAGCAAAGCATATAGGTATCAATCTAAGAGTAAACATGAACTATTGCATTTCTGTACAATGTTATATCCAAATATCACTAGAAGTATGCACAACTACATTTAAATTAACTGTGACTAAATTCAGCTGTAACTATTTTCTTAGTATCTGATGACTTGTTTATAACAGGATACTTCACCATACCTGCAATTCCTATGCAAGATGGGAAATTCAAAAACAGGTAGGAAAAATCACAGCCCTGTGAACGGCCTATTTAAAAAGAACAGCAAGACCAGTTACATAAGGAAAAGGAGTCAAGTCTGTAAACAAATCGGTGTAACGTGCACTACTGTTTTGTCCCATCACTGCAAGACCATCAACATCATTTACTCACCATCACTAAGAAGCTAACGACTGGTAAGAGAGAAACAAGTAAACGAATCAAATCTCTTTAGGTAATATGTTTATCAGATTAAAATGGGTAATTCCCTCATGTTAAAACTAAAAGATACTTAAAATTAACTTAGAGTGTTCAAATTTATTTAGATACACCAATTGCATATTTTACTATATCTTGGACAAAATGCGTGCATTGCTGCTGTTTACGTATTTTTAGATTAATGTTCTCATTCGATAGCTGGTTATCTGACCCGCTGTATGGTGTACTACAATAACACAACAGCCGAGTGGAGCTGCCGGCGCTCAGACACGGTCGCTGCCCGCGGAGCCCGGAGATGCCGCGGCCGTACCCTCACCGCACAGGCAGCGGCCACGCGGTCCCGCCGCCGCTGCCCGCGGGCGCGCAACCAGACAAGGAGGAGCAAGGCGTGTTTAGAGGCGTTTCGGCACTTTATTTGTTCTCCCCCGCACCGCGTCCCGCACCGCGCCCGGCTGGCACCTCAGAGGCAGCCGTGGGGCTACGTGTCACAGCGCCTTGGAGAGCTCGCCCGCCCCCTCGCCGGCGGGGACGCGCCCCCGGCCCCGGCGCGCCGCGGCCCCGCCGCTGCCCCCGCTGCCCC
>VZUI01048086.1:0-111212 GCA_013401135.1 Cettia cetti | reverse complement strand
TTTTTTGGTTTTGGTTTGTTTTTTTTGGTTTTTTTTTTTTTTTTTGTTTGATTTTGTTTTTTTTTTTTTTTTACATAGACTATACTGTTTTGTCCATCAGCTCACAGGGCATGGTATTTGTATTGGCAGCAGTGCTGCTGTGACTGGAAGAACTAGTCCATGGTCTGTAAATATTCTGTATATGGTTGTGAAAGCGTGGTTGTAATAAGTGAAACAGATATTCAGGAGTCTGTCCAGTGCATCCTGGGAAGTAGACGGCATGCAGCTGCCAAACCAGTCTTTGGATATTTGTAAAGGCTACAAATGGGTCTAAGTTTCTTACCTGCATCTACTTTTTTTTTTTTTTTTTTCCCATAAGAACAAATAAATCCCAGAGATTGCACTGTTTTCCATAAGCACCTGGACATAGCTCAATTTTTCTCTTAATTCTGATAGCTGGTGCTTAGAGAGACATGCTTTTGTTCCATCATTGTATCTTTCCCTGTGCTACAGGATGGAGTTCCCTCCTGCGGATGCAAAATCATAGGAAGTTGTATTCAGTCCCCAGAAAGGCCACTTGGTACATTTGTAACACAGATAATGCACTACAATGAAGCATTTAGCAAAATAACAGTGTCAATTTTACTGTAGCCTTAACTCTTGTTTAGCATTTTGTTAAGGTTTTTGTGGTCGTTGACTTCGAGAAACAGCTTCTATCCATCTTCCTGGCTTTGCAGGCCAAATAACACAGAATCAAAGACTACAGATTCATTTCATAGATTGTATCGTGTCCCCAACAAAGAACTGGTACATGAACTCATGTATAAAATATATTTATTACTATTGCTTTCCATATTTTTAGTAGGTAGTTAAAATACAAGCTAAGAGCATCACTATAACACAAACAGCTTGCAAAATAATAAAATCTAGATGAAGCCTAATATTTATAGAGTACTGCCTTACAGCCTAGTTTAGTCAGTTAATAAAAGTATAAGTATGGTTTTGCTGCATGCTTTTTCTTTTTCCTCTTCCCCCCTCCCTTCCTAATTCTATTGTGGGCTTCCCAGCAAAGCTGGTCCATCTGCCATTTTGTCTTGCAGTTTCAAAATCCAGTCAATGTGTATATGTATTCAAGTCAGAGAATTAAGATAGAATTTCGTTATGACTATAATTTCAGTTTGTTACCCTGAAGCAGAGGAAGTGGAGGGCTGTTCCTCCCCTTGTTCATCAATGTCTGTCAAGTTGGGATATGTCACTCCAACGATATTTGGAAAAATATTTTGTGAGAGTCCTACTACGTCAAGCCATGGCATAATTATTGCACCATAAATGCTTACAAAGCATTATGCTGGATGCTTTTTTATTTTCCAATCTGATTTCTCTTAACTCTTGGGATTAAAATTGTTATGCTAATTCATACAACTGCACAGTCCGGTGCCAGGTGAACTTGTATTGAGACCATCCCAAGCCAGCATTATCAAATAACACAGAGGAAACTATAAAGTCTGTAATATATGGTAGGAGGTATAATTTGTTTTATTTGCTGTTGGTATTATTTTATAAGCTGTTAAAAACCCTCCACAGCCTCTTCCAAATAATTACTGTGCTTTCCTGCAGGAGCAGTAAAGGGCCATGGTTGATAGAAAAAAACACTATAATCTTATCAATCTGTTTCATAAAGCTGTTCAAACACTCTGGAATAGTGAGATATACTTATATATTTTTATATACTTATACATTTGTATATACTTATACATTAGGACTTGTAGGTGTATGTTTTCTGCAGAGGTACTTGCTGTCCCTAGGCTGCCCAGTTAATGTTTTGGTAATGCACTTAGGCCATGGATTTCTTAAAGCCCTGTCAGAGTAAGAAGTTTCTTTCTCTTTGGAGAACTAGCACAGTGGTGATCCATCAGGCATCAGGGCTCATTCAAGCACTGAAATGTCCAAGCAGATTAAAAAGAGGTTTGTGACAAAGCAGGATTTGGGGACAGGAGAGCCCTGGAGAGCAGGAGGTCTAAATTAAGATGATCCACTGGATAAGCAAGAGAGGGTGGGCAGATCTCTGGGGGTTGTGCTGGCTTCCATGCAGAATGGAGAACAGCAAGTTCTGGCTCAGGCTGAACCAGGGTTGTCCTGAGGCAGCCCGTACCTGGGGGATCCCGTTTCAGCAGCAGAGTGCACACACTTCAACTGTCCTGCAGATTTATTCTCTCTGCAGCATTGCCACACATCCTCTGCCTCCCTGTTCTTGCTCCTGTGGTTTCTTCTTTTTTTCGTCAGAAACGCAGAAGGCCTCATCATTTGAAAGCCAGCACTAGCATACCTTGTTTATGCTCAGATGGGAACATAGCTCTTCAGGGTGTTAACATCAAGTAAAAGCTGCTACTGTGTAAAACTTTTGAATTACATTTTCCAGACTGCTTACAAATATCTCAATAGAAAAATCATTGGTTTATGACATTACATGATAAAATTCTTGAATTCTCTGAACTGAGAGTTCAGCTTTCATGGGCAATCAAGCAATAATCTTGTAGAGGATTTGGATGCTGTTCTCTAGGTTTTACAGGGACTATTTTAAATCATGGTGAAAAATTAATCGGCTGTACTAAGATGTTGAGGCATTCCTTGTACCATTAAGATTCTTTCTGATCACCTACACATTCATATTATTTTAATGGAAATATAGAAAATTTAGCAAATTAAGGAATTCTTTTAAGGTGTTTTCCTGCACTAGCTTCCCTAGTGCCTGATCTTTGTAGGGGAACATTTATTCTTCTGCCATTCAGGAACTGTGGTGCACATCAGGTTGTGCATGCCTGGCAAAGTGAAGGTGTACAATATGGGCACATTAAAAGCTTGTGGACAGAAATGTTTTTAAAGTTTTTTTTTCTGCAAACTGGAGTCTAAGAATTAGGGCTTGGTTGTGAAAGGAAGGTTTTTCTTGTCCAATTATTTCAAAGCTGTTTTAGTGAATGTGTCTATACCTAGAATTTACCTTAGATTGGCTACTGTAGAAATGCCTGAATTTACTGTGTTATGCACAAGTACCACGAGCATTTCAAAAGGATTTGTTCTTTCCATGCTTTCCACTGACATGTATAAAAGGAGATTTTTGCTCTGCCATCCAGTAGTTGTGCATGTAACACACTACGGAGCTATTAGCTTTGCACCAGCATAAGCATTTGAGTCATCCAGCTTTATTTCTTAGGTCATAAGCTCATACACTATCTGTGCTAGCAGTAGCATCTTGCATAGACAACATTACTCTCAGGAGCTGGATTCCTTTCTTCCCACCCCATTTTATAATGCGTTGAAAACACCACTGTACGTGCACAAGTAATAGAGAGGGGGAGAAAAGAAGCCTTTCATTGTAATTCTTGCAATAATATCTTTATAGGACCAGGGATTTTTGTTTTATTAGAAATGCTTAAAGTTCTTGTTGTGTAAATTACAACAGAAACATTCCTGAAGTCTTTAAGAAGGAACCATTTTCCTCTGCATCATGATAAATGTAGCAATTGTGTGTGTATACTAGAATAGATCATATTGAACATCCCCTGAGCTCCGTTTGCAGACAAGTCCTATCTCCACCATGACAAAATTCCCATAAGAGTTTAAATTATTAATGCCCTGGAATCTGCGGGGTTCAGCAGATATGTTCAGCGTTATTGATGGCAAACTTTATCCCTTTATTCCTAAGACACATAATGAAATAGGGAGTCCCTCAAATAACTGCATTTCGTATTTAGGCTAATTTTGTAGAGGCCAGTGGGCTTTGCCTTAATGTGTGTAAATACAATTTTTCTGGTTTACAACAGATTGTATGGTAGCTGAGAATGAGACTGATTTGGCACTAATTTATGAATCCTTCCAGCATTCTCTGTGTGCTGCACCCTGTGCGGGCAAGATGCTCTAATTACACCTACTCTGTATAATGAGAGCTTTTAATGACAATTACTGATTGTAGTTACGGATGTTTAGGGACCATTTTTTTCTAGCTTAAGATGATGTATTGACTTTTATAAGAGAAGACTTGTATTTTCACTTTATGCAATATCTCTCCTTCCTCCCCCCAGCCTTCTCAACTGATAGGCTGACTGGTGAGGCGGCTAAAGTGTTGCCACAGAGAATTTTTATTCAGTTAATTTCACTTCAGCAGATATAATTTTTCACTCTTTTTTATTTCTGAATTCATATAGCCACACTCTCACATGTTCTTTTTCATAGCAATTTAGTATTTGGAGTGATGTTATGCAAGTTGCATTTGTTTTATGTAACAAGATAAAAGTACTTCACGCTGAATATTTCACTGCCATGTTAAGCAATCCCATTTACAAAAGTTTCATTTTTCTCTTAATATGCTGGTATAAATGCCATTTTAATATGAGACTGTTGATTTTAGATAGGAGTAGGTTTTATCTTTGTTCCAGATTTCAATTAGATTAAATTACTGTTCACTGTTGAAATCACTATTGAAAAACTGATTCTACTTACGGTCCCAGATTGCAAACTTGCTTTGCAAGAGGCCTGCTCAATTTTTTTAAGTAAAGCTGTGAGACTTCTCATTGACTGTTGTCTTGAAGTACAAATAAAGATTTGGGCAGCTTCCAGTTTAGTGGCCGCTGGAGAAAATGAGATCACAAGATATCAATAATTGAAAGATCAGTTTAACACTTGTGTGGAAGAGACAGTTAAAGATTTTTTTTTTTTTTTTTTGCCTTTCACTTTTATTTGCTAGTTTTTAGGTGGTTTAGGGAGATTTTTCTTTGCTTTGGCTTCTGCTGCTGGCTGTCTTGTTTTAATATGGGAAGTGAAGCCTTTTTGTAGTAACAGAGAAGCAAAAGCAGAGTTGATGTAATGCAACTAGCTGTGGGACGGGGTTGGGATACAGACCTGGTCTGTGTATTAAAATCTCTCTTTCCATGTTTGCATGGCTTTCTTGTGCTTTGTTCTGCTTTTAAGTCCTCACCATGGCAGTAGTTGAGTTTATCAGAGAGCTGTCTTAGTGAGAGCATGGTATTCCAGAATGTGGGAACGGTGGTAAGAGGTTAGATGGAAAAGAGAATGGTACTAGGCTATGTTTGATCCTCCTGAGTAGAGGAAACCTGGATCCTGGGCCATGGAACCAGGATCTTAGTTCAGAGAACAATACACAACACAGGTGCCAGGGAAAATGGCAAACAGAGGGGAAAGTGCTGGCAGGCACAGCATCTCAAGAGCTGTCTGTGAAAAGTGACATCTCCCACTTTCTGTTTCCTGGTAAAACTCACAATTAGCTGACATTGCAAGAACCTCACACAAAAATAGGAAAGGGACAGAACTGGACTGTTGAGTTTCTGAACAGGCTTGTATCTCTGCAAGCAAGCTTAGCCTCCAATTTCAAAAGTGGAAATGCAGCCTCAGAGAACAAGGATTTTGTTCGAGGTTTAGCCAACCTGTTCTCTATGCTGATTAGTTTTAGTTTATCTCACCTCCCTACCTCTCCCCCCCACACACTTAGTGATGAGTTGAGGCTTTGATTTTCTAATTACCCTTAGCAGGGAACACTTCTCAGGAAAGCAGAGAATTGCAGACTTCAGAAAATGAGTTTATTTTTCATAAGTTTTATGCGACAAGAAATATACCATGAATAAAATCACAGATTCCAGTTCCTTTGTTCTCCTGTCATGCTTTTGGGAGCCTTGCATTTGTGCCAAGCCATTTTTCCTGCCTTCTTGGCTCAGTGGGCTTATTTTTTGGCATTGTTTGACTTCTTTTGCTTACAAAAAACCCAGCCCTTTCAAAAATGACTGATTCCCAGGACTCTTTATGTGCCACAAAAATGTGGAGTGATCATTTCAGCTCCTACCCCATGTCTCTTAGTTCTAGTATTCTCTTCCCAAGCCTTCCACATCTAAGTAATTCAAAGTCCATGCCACAATTAGTGGAAAGTATGCTGTTGTAGTGGAAAGAAGTCACTCTGGTGTGTCTCCTTTGCTTGGTGGCCACACCATCCACTTGGTGTCAGCCCTTGGTAGCACAGGGAGGTTTCTGGTTGTGTTGCCAGAAGGTGGTGGTGGAGGTCAGTGTATCAATGGAAGTTCTCTTCACTGCCATCCCTGATGGACAGGCAGAAAATTGTATCACAAGGACTAGAGAACCACTAGAAGAATGGAGGATTGTTGTATAGGACAACATAGTGTTAGGGAAGAAATACACTTTTAAACTTACACACGTACTTATATTCTTGAATTATTATTTTTCCTTGATTAACGGATGGTTTTTCTTCTTAAGGAACACTGAAAATGGTTCTGAAAAAGTAAAACCGAGTGTGAAAAGCAGGCAGGGATTTTCTTTTTGACCAGAAAGAAACACTTTGAAATAAGTCCTTAAGTAGAGTTATAAATTTACTTGCTTAGAGAGTTGTCAGTTTTTCCCTGTAACTGGAAGGATAAAAATTTGGTTTGTCTAACAAAGATGTGGTAGCCTTTTCGGGAATCAAGCTGGTTTGAGGGTCTATCCTTTGTTTATCAGTGTGACTGGAGACTGTTAGGCCAGATATTGTTGATTTTATGGTGCATGCCACGTTGGTTTTTTCTGGGGTCCTGCAGGAGGCTTGAGTGGTGCATGTATTATTTTGTACAGCTGTGAACAGTGGTGAAATGCCTGGGAGAGAGGTATTTCATGGAATGCTTTGGATAGTCAAACCAGAGTCACTTTAAGATGAATTTGGGATCATTAGAAATGCATTGATTTCTGTAGGTTGTTCAGGTGAGTGGAATTACAAAAGTGAAAAACCATCAAGCAAGTCAAAAAGCAAACTTGACCTTTTAAAAGAAATGTTATGAGTTTGGAACTAACCTTGTTTGGAGAAAACGTGGCAGGAGAATGAGTTCTAATGTGGCCCCAAATGGGCATTTGGCAGCTCTGTGTGTTTCAGTGAGGACATCCCAGTAGGTCACAGTTCTCTGCTGATGCCTGGAAACATTGAAGATCACTAAACTTCCTTCTTTGCTGATTACAGCAAGAAGTGTGCTTTAAATGCTCCAGCTGTGAGGGATTATGTTTCAAATAAAGCATATATTTTCCTAAATGTGATTATTGGCACACTTTTAGTGAACCTTGTTCTGAGGATCTTTTGGTAGACAGTAGCAGGATGCTCAGAAGGACAAATGCTTGTGTCTAGCAACTGTCAGACTTTTTTTACAGACACTTTTGGGTTTTTTGTTACAGCACTTTCAAAAGGAAAGTGTGATCCAACAAAATGGGATATATTTTCTTTTTTTTTTCTTCTTTTTTAATCTGAGGTGCAATTCCTCACAGACTTCTCTGGTGACAAAGTCACTTTAAGAGGTGACAACCCTGCTTTATGCTCCTCTCATGCTGCAAAAAAAAGGTGCCAACATGTTGGTTTCTTGGGCCATGTTTCAGACCAGAACAGTGGAACAAGCGGAGTCTTAAAACAAAAACCAGGGGTTTATTTCCCCCACTCAATCCCGTCTGTGATCCATTTTATAAATGGTCTCGTGTGTGACTGGAGAAGAGAAGATGGTTAAATGTGGCCAAAGGAGAGGAGGCTAAAGATGACAATTTTTGCTGGAGAAGATTGAAGTGAAACTGTGCCTTGTGTAAACTTAAAAGATGGAATTCTGCCCTGATGAAAATCAATGGAAAGAACTGGTCTGGTGCCAAAGTGCAAGGTTTCTTAAAGTAGTGTTTCGCTACAAAAGAGAAGGATTAGAAGGAGCCGTTACTTTTTTTGGTGGAATTGTTTTTCTGGGTTTTTTTGTAGTGTATTTTGAAGTTTATCTTGTCAAGTATTGAAGTGCCCCAAGCTATAGCCAGAAAAGAAACAATCAAGCATGTTTCATATCACTCTCATATCGACCTCTCTCTACAACTACCTGAAAGGAGGTTATAGCCAGGTGGGGGTCAGTTCTCTTCTGCCAAGTAACAAGCAATAGGATGAGAAGAAATAGCCTCAAGTTGCATCAGGGGAGGTTTACATGGGTATTTAGGAGAAAGTTCCTCTTGGAAAGGGTGGTTGGTATTGAAACAGGCTGCCCACGGAAGTGCTGGAGTCACCATCCCTGGAGGCAGCTAACAGACATGCAGATGGGGCACTGAGGGAGAAGGTTTAGTGGTGGACATTGCAGTGCTGGGTTTATGGTTAGACTTCATGAACTTACTGCTCTTTTCCAAACTAAATTATTCTATCATTCATTCCGTTCTTATGGTTAAAAAAGTGGAAATGCTGGAAGTCATTTACTTATCCTTACACAGTCTTTCTGATAATGTCCTTCTCATGATTCTATTGTGTTCCTTCCCTGGTCCAAATAACAAATCATGTACATAGTATTCTGTCTTTTTATGAATTGGATGAGTACTTTCCAGCTGGATAAATGTTACTGTTTTCAAACCCCTTTTGCTTGAATAGAACGACTGCAAATATTTTTAACATAAAATGACATGAAATCGCTTACTTTACAAATGCTGAAATTAAGAATTAAATAAAATATATGTAGTACCAAATGGAGGTATAAGTAGCACTTAATATATTGTTGACACTGCCTTTTTTTTTTTTTTAGCTTTTTAAGTGCTTCCAGTTTTATTTTTGAATATCTGTGAGATATGTCACACAGTTTGATAGCAAAGTTAAGACTGTGCTAATGGTAATGCTTCTGAAAGGTATGGATATTACAAGAAAGAATCCAAAGAAAAGTGTTCTAGAGTACCTAAATCAAGTGGGGACTGGACACTTCTGCTTTTTGTGTAAGAAATCAGTGGAGAAATGCCCTTTGTGGGTACCAGTGTTGTGTCAGTTGAGTGTGGACTATACTGCTCCAGAGAGGACCTCTGTTCTATCTTATCTGCTCAACGAAGCAAAGTGGAAGAATTGTCAGTCCTTATTTATTTACAGCTAGGTCATCTTACCCCCAAAAATATGAATAAAGGGATAATCTTCTCTGTATTTTTCATTGCTAATATGAGCTGTGGCTTATGTGTGACACAGATGGAGTGTTCTTTGTTTCTAGTAACCAGCTTTATCAAATGCCACCTCCTGACTTCCTGATGATCAAGCAGTGGCAGTCAGCACAATAACACTTTGTATTTAGTGCTCCCTTTAAATCCATTGTCTTTGCCAGCCTGTTACACATGATTTTGTGTTAAATTCTTTGAATGCTCTGGGTGTGCGCTTTACAAAGCTCTGTCTCAATTCCCTGAATTCTGTCTATAAATATCTACTTAATACATTCTTTTCTGAAGCCCAAGAGCAGACAGGTGTTCTTGTTCACTTTGTGCCATCACTTGTAACTTCTGTGACTCTTAAGGGATCTTTATTAAAAACCCAGACTGAAAAAAAGCAGGGGGAGGTGGCACCAACAAAACCAGACAAACACCATCATAAATCTATCTGTCTCTTGGCTTCCTTTTCTGTCCTCTGGGATTTTTTAATGTGTGTCTCATAAGCCAGGTTATATAGACTTTTGGAGGAAGAGACTGCCTGATAAATACATGCAGTTCACTGCACATTGGTTCATCTAACCATTTAGTGCTATTGTAAAACAAATAATGTAAATTACTCTGTTCTAGTGCTGAGTCTTCCCTGATAATTTGTAGGTAAGCTCTTATCTGCGTGTTTTCAGTTTTTATTTCTCCTGTATGTGTGTATGAAGGTTGCATACAGATGAAATAGGAGACTGATTAACTGGCAGTGTAGAAAAATCAGTGCAACCAGCTACTCTGGCAGTTTGACAACCATTTGCATACTAAACTGAACAAAAAGGAGAGGTGCTCTTTAGTCTATTACAGTCACAGCAGCCTAATGAATTGTCCATAGCTATGAAAGTTATTTAACATAATTTGTGGATCAAGCTTTTTTAAAAAATAGTATTCCCTTTAAAGATAATCTGTTGGTGCTTTGGTACAAAAAGGAGGATTTGTTTTCATGGTACTGTTAAATAATTTAAGCTTATGCCATTTTTTTAACATACTTGCATAATATTCCTGTCTGGCATTTCCTTATATGGAAGATTTGAGGTGGGTGAGAGAGTGTTAAAATCGTTTACAAGGAGAGCATTTAAGAAACCTCATTCACTTGTTTGATTAACATTGAGTTGCCTGTTCTCTCCATATGCAATCAGGGAAACATTTAAGAAAATACTGTGTTCAAATATGCCATCTCACAGGAGAAAGACAGAGTTTACCAGGGCAAAGGGCAAGGTCATCAATTTGTATTCACTGAATATGACATATATTGCATAAAGAGGATTTGATCAAACCTTTTTAATGTACTTTGTTCAAGAGGTTGAAAGGAATACTGCTATAATTGTCTGCATTGTATTGGCATAAGAAGGACAGATGGCTGCTACAAAGCTCTTCACAGTTCCTTTCAAAGGCTTGCTCGTACATGATAAGTGAAATCCTGGTTTTGGATGGGAATGTATTGATACCAGTAAGATAAATATATCCATCTGCAGAATTTTACCTCATCTAGATGCCTTAATGTAGAACTAATTGATACCATAACTCATGTACTTGGGGTTGTTTGGATTTCAAAAAAGAACCAAACAACCCAACAAGTTATTATTGCCCTTAATAGTGAGACTAAACGTATTGCAGGCTGGGCATAAATAATTTCAATACACAGATGACCAAGTTTTTATATCTTGTTGACCATTTATGGTCATACAGTTTCAAAATGCACTTTTTGTCTCATTCACAATGCCATTTTCAAAAACTTTATCAGTTTGTGGGTTTTGTGTTGCATATACCTGTTAACTGGATAGCTAGCTTTTCAAGCCAATTAGAACAAGATTTTGTTTATACTAGTGAATTTTCTTTTTCCAAGTTTTTCACACTTTGTGAGAGTGAATGCATTTGCATTTACTGTGCCTGTGTCCTGACCATCTGCAGAATTCTGCAGAATTTTGCAGTGCCTGAAAACCTTTCCCCATTGAACACCTTTATTATTCCACCAGGTATCAGATTTTGTTCTACAATTTATTTTTATCTGTCCTCTTTGTCCAAAAGAACAACTATCATGTACAGGAGAATCTGATACATTTTGCTATCAGGCCTGTAATACCGGAGCACACAATTTGGGAAGAGCTTGGGGCTATTCTCCTACTGCTTGGCCATTTTACATCCCTCAGCCACCAGCAGTACATCCTGATTCATTAGGACACAGTGCAGGGCTGGGCTTTGTTCCCTCTGTAGCCTGGGAACGTTCGCTCCGTGCCCACTGTGGTTCTTGGCTGCACAGGAGGCTCCATGCCGAGGCCATAATTGTTAACAGAGATGGCATCCTTGAGATAATCCACACTGAGGCAGCAGTCCTGGAGGAGGCAGCTGCAGATGTGGTCACTGAGGCTCATGCTGTGGAGGTGTTTATTTCCACATTTTGAGAACTTTAGTGGAAAGGGGGATTCTGTGCCATTTTGGCCTTTTAGCCTGGTTTTTGAACTCGCTGTTCTTTCGCAGTTCTGTCATGCTATTACAGAGCTTGCTGCTGGATCCATTATTCTTCAAAGACTTAATTAAACTGTAGTGTAATTAATCTGTCGTCTTAATTTCTGAAATTCTCCTGGTCTGTAGGTAATAAAATAACAGGGAGAGATTCCATGGCTGCTCAGTTGTATTGAGTCTGGGGGGAAACACTATATTCCTTTGATGAAAATAACTTTATACATGGATGGCTGCAACTGTATTGCAGCAAACAAAATCTGTTCTACTGGAACTGATTGAATATTCCTTCTCTATCTGTGAGCTAGAGCAGAGAGTTAATGAGCACTGTATTTTAGGTTTAGATTATTGTTATATGTCACCTTTCCCTTACATTCTCCAGCTCTGTATTTCCTAAATTACTTCTAATTTCTGTATATGTAATGAATTTCAACAGGTTTATCTTCTGTGAACTTGTCTTGTTTTCCCTTCAACCCCTTATATGTGCATCCAGTTGTAAAAGAATAATTTTAAGGAAAGAGATGTATGGGATGAGGGTTCTTCTGTTAGATTTAACCAGAAGATTCTGCAATTTCTCCCATATGTTAGCTGTGCTTCCCTACTACTACTTGAGGCCCTGTATTGAAGTAGTAGGGCATTGGTATCCCAGTGTCTCACACATCAAGAGGAAAACAGGTACCTTGAGTGCAAATCTTTGCACTCAATAAACAATACTACCTACAGGATAAAGGCACAGCTGTATAGCTTGGTAGAGATGGGCATCAGAAGAACTTGCATTTGTTTGCTGCTTGGTTAGGACTGTCACTCACTGAGATCATTCACTTCAGGAGACCTGTCTAAAGTTTGACTTTTGGGTAAGGAATAGGGAGGAACAGTCTGAGCAAAGCCCTCTCTATGAAATCTGTCCTTACTCTGCTTTGTCCTTTTGTTCCTTTAACTGTATCCCTTCTGATAATTTCAGCTATGTATCTTGATTTTGCGAACAAGACTTCTGTACAAAACTGTATCTGTCAACAGTCAAAAGCATTTAATTTCAATTATGACTTTAAAAAAAGGTCACATGATGCTTGTGTGCACAGAAAGGCTTATCTCATAAGGTTAAAAATATGTGGGGGAGTTGTTTTGGTTTTTTAATGTAACTATTGATAGCAGAGGAGAATACAAATATAACAAAGAATAACTGAACAGGCTCTTTGAATCTGGTTTCACAACAAACATCAAAGAAAAGCGTACTGCCACCTGTTAACATGGTATGAAAGGTTAGCAAGTACGCATTGTTCTCTGCTGAATTCTGTTGCTCTTTTAAATCAAAGTTAGCTAGTTGAGAGATGATGTTATTTTAATAGGTGGCTCTTTTCATTGCATTACTTCTGACATCCTTTGTGCTGTTGGGGTGGGAGATACCTTTCAGTATTGTGCTCATTTAGTCTTTCTGAGGCACTGAGCAAGCTGAAATAATAGCTTTGTTTGGTTTGGATGGGTTTTTTTTTAATCCAGTAGCCACTAAAAAGGTAAGATATAATTAAGCACTGTGCTTGTAAAAACAGTTGCAGGTCTTTACAATCTGTGCTCACTATTTTGAGCATGTGTGTGCTAACAGAACTCATAAATATCTTGTATGATCTGTGGGGGAGGGCAGGAAGGATGACATATCTGAAATGCCTCAGGCCAACATGAAGTTTGTTTAGTCTGCACATTCTTTAGTTCGGATACAACTGTTTTATTGATACATTTCCTTTGTTTCATTGTATTATCAGCTCAATTTTCATACCTTTAGGTTAGACCTTAAAAGCCTGAAGGTGTGGAAGCTTTTCATTGCCTGGCTCTGAGTTCTGTGTTACAAACCTGTATGTAATTCTGAGATCTTTGCAGGCTGAGGGAATAAGGTCACTGATAGGGAGTGCCAGGTTCAGGAAATATGGGCAAAGCCCATAGCAGCACAGTGTTTTGATCCAGAATTACCATGTGTGTCAGGTAGAGAGCTGGGATATGAAGGCTTGTCCAAGCATCAGAGCAGAGCTGTGGCTCCAGGGGCCCAAGGCTCAGGACAGGGGGGTCTTCTTTTCTGAAGAGTGGGCATGACTGAAACTCCCTTTACTTGCTGACTCACAGGTGTCCAAACACCTAAACTAGAGGTACTCTGTATTCCATTTCTGGTGTCTGCAGGCAGATATTCTGTCACAGCTGAGAGTTAGTTATTCAGCTTGTACAGCTCAGACATAAATGAATGTGAACTCGTGTGAAACACTCCTGTTTCTTCTCCTTTTCATTCCTCTGAACAAGGCAAGGTTGCATCAAGTTGCCTTTCTCTACTTTCTCCATCCATGTGAAACAGAATGTGTTTGCAAAGAGCACTGTGATAAAGATAAGCTGCTTTCTCTCTCTCTCCTGCACCTGAAGTGCAGGTGGGTAAATCTCTAATGCAAACATGAGCTACAGAAGCCGAGGAACAGCAGCTTCTCCCAAGCAGAATCTGAAGATAAGCTGGAAGATAAATTGATTTCTTTCTGTGGCCACACTTGGCAGTACAGATAGCAAATGACTTGAAGCATATGAAGGCAACCCAGCTTCTGCTTGCAAATACAAGTTACTTCATTCATGAAAAGGTACAAAAAGTAAAAGCCTTAATTTACATGATTATTCAAGTTACATTAACAGGATAGTGAAGAGAAAAAGTGACGTTTATCTTAAGTCTGCAAACCTCCCGTTGTTTTCCTCATTAGCCCCATGTAATTTTAAGGAGCTTAGGAGCCTCGCTGTTCAGCTCAGTGGTTTCCCTGTAGAAACAGAAAGTGACACTGACTCGCTGGAATTTTCTTCAATCAATATAGTGGGGCACAGTACAAATTATACAGCAGAATGGTATTAAAGAAAAGCTCATCTATTGATACAGTTGGCTAGAGAAACAGATTTTTATTTAAGGGCTTTCAAAATATTTTTTACAAGTGAAATGGGACTCAGTGGAATGAATGGTGTATTTTTTACTTTTATTTTAATGTGCATTCTTTTCAGCTGGTTTTAACAGCGTAGAATTCCTTTGTATTAGAGGCTGTGTAGTAAATAACTGTTATTGTACATCTCAAATGTAGCTATATAACAGTATTTATGCTTAGATTTCTGTAATTTTTAGAACAAACCCTCAGAGGTTATGTATTGTGTGAGTGCAAGTCTACAGCAGCCAAACTGTTAATTTGCCTGACTAGAAATATTAACCATACTATATCAAATAACTGCCAGGAACAATTCCCCACCATTCTCTGTGACTTCATTTTAATTGATTTTTTTTTTTAAACTTCTAGCTTCTGAGATTTCGTTTACTCTGACAGAATGTTTATTAAATGTGTAAAAAGAAAATTGTTTTGTAAATTGTTTCTGAGAGTGCTTTTATCTTCCATAAATTGGTGGCTCATTTAACATTTTCCACCTACCTTTGTTTCCCACCCCTGTGCTCTGCCTCATTTGTTTCCTTATTGGATTTGGTGATTAAATACTGATCAGCTGCTGGTCTGATCAGCTGTGCTCATTGCTGCCTTTTAAACATTGCTCATAAACACCCTGAGGGCAGAGTTACGTACACTCTGATAAACAGGGTGGGGGTGTGGAGTGGGACCCTTTGATCTGTTTTACAAATGATGGGGAGCTCCACAATGAGTGTTTGCAAAACTGGTCACTGAACACAGAGCTCTGTGTTACAGCAGAAATTCGTGACACCAGACTGTCCAAAAAGGGCTCTCAGTAGGGAGCTTTACATTGAAGAGCTGTAGTTTGTGTTCAGGCCTCTGATGTTACACAGAGAATTGGTAACACTTTTACTAGGGTTTTTTCTGTCTTGTTCTCTTTTCTTTTTCCTTTCAGATACTTTATTTTCAATGGTAATACTGTACAGTCTGTCATGCAGTGCTGTGACAATCCATGAAGGAACATGGAATTTACATATGAATCTAAATTATTATTTTCTCTTTGAAAAGCAGAGATAACATATGCAAGTGCTACCTCTGAACAAAAAGAACAAATCAGGACAGTAAAGGAAATCATGTAAGGATTTAGACTGTACTTCAGTTGAAATATCAGTCTATCTGCTGGGAGATATCATAATATTTTATTTCTGCTTGAAACAATTATTTCTGAGTAACCAAGTTCTCTGAAACCACTGGAAGTGTAACAGGAACAAAAGGCACGTTAAAAGCTGGTATTTTATACAGTGAATTCATACATTTTGGTAGACTTCTTCCAAGGACAATTTAAATCTCTTTGTTATTGACTTGGGTACAGTAATGCTGGTCTGATAACATGAAGTTCTTTTGCTGTCAAGATTTCAATACATTGAGATTTTTTGCACATATTTACAGTATGTGTGATAATGACTATTGTTTCAGGAATACAGTTCTCTGTTGAAGCACACAATTAGCTTTTTGTGTTTTGTAAAGTCATGATAGATACTTTTCAGACTTTTCAAAGTACCTAATTTAATTTCATTTTCAAGGGAAATTTCAATTCTAAGCTCCTTATTCTATTTTTATTTGTTTGTTTTAAATGTTTCTAGGCACCTCTGTCTTTACTGAATTGGGTAGCTTCAAGAAATCCAGTTGGTGGGAGTTATGCATTTAAGCCACTTGATAACCTAAAGAGGGAGGTGTACTCATGATGAGCATAATTTCACTTCATTTTGAAAAGCTTTGAAGGTGCTCAAAGGTATTGCCTGGCTCTTGCTTCCAGCTGCGGATGAGTTGGGGTTTTTTTTTTAATTGTTTCTGTAATGTGAGATCAGGTTCTGGAACATGATATCCAGTCTTTGGCAAATGACCTGCTTTTTGTTTACCAAAAATTTACCAAAACCAAAACTTACCAGATTTTGGTAAATGATGAGCTTATTACTATGTGTAGGAAGTAAACTCAGAGCTGCTGTTCTCAGTCAGGTCGGCAGCAGCTGTGGGCATGCAGAATAGAGGAGTATTAGGCACTTCTGGCATTTTGCTGACATGTTATTTAGCAGCTACAGACTTGTTCACACTTAGATTATGAGATTTTATTAAATACCACTTCAGATTCAGAAAACTCAATTCTGCTCTGGTAGCACAGTGAGTGCTTGAACAGTTATGGCTCTACCATTTGCTTGTCTTTGGTAATGTTGTTGTTTTCTTTTTTTTCTTTTGGTGTTTGTTTTTAGACTTTACTTATGCTGTGATGTTTAGAAAATGCAAAAATTCTAGGTAACTCTAGGCTCATCTTGCCCCTTGTCTTATCTGGCTGTTGATTCTAACCCAAGTAGAAGAGGTGGGTTTAAACAAGGACTGAAAACTTCATAACTTCAACTTGACAGTGGGATCGTAAAGCTATTTCCAACCTAAAAGATTCTGTGATAATAGGGTTTTTCTGTGTGCTGTGGGGAGAACCATTTACACCTTCTAACTTCAGAGCCCAAGTTAGGTCTCTCATGGGCTTTAAATACAGAGCCTTCCTAACCTATGTGCTTAAATTATATTAAGGGGTCAAATATCTTCCTCACCAACACATATGTTTAATAGAATAGCTTCTACCATACCATAAATTGATAACTGCTTATTTTACACATGTTATTATAGTTGTAGAAATAGGCTCAAATTGTTTGGGTTTTTTCGATAGTTTGAGCAGCGTTCAGATTTTTTTGTATTCCTAATTTCTCAGCACAATTGTATTTGATAGTTATATCCTGAAAATTATTTCCTGCTTTTTTTTTTTAATTTTATTTGACTGGTAAAAATACTAGCCACGTGAACCACAATAAACATGTTTGTATAGCAACTGGTAAAACTTGAATTGAGTGGGGTTTGTGTCATCAGCTGTCAGAGCTGGAGAAGGGAGTAGTTAACTGAGTAAGTAAAGTGTAAGGAACATTTCTTACCATTAAGCCTTCAAACTCTTATTCAGCTGTCAACGCATGGGCACTTTCTGGAGCCAAATTCTCTCACGCTGTGCACTGCCTGCAGCTCGCCTGAAGCTCAACTTTGACTAAAAGTGTTGATTTCGCTTCTTTTAGCCTTGTTCTCATTTAACGTTAAAACCTGCTTAGAGTCTGCCTTTTATTCTGCAAAGTACACATGGATGTATCATCCCTCACACACTTCTGATGTGAAGTTAAGGCGCTCAAAAGATATGCTAGTAATCTTAATGAATAATTGATTAGAGAGGAGTCTGGCAGTGTTAATTGTGAGGTGCAGCTGAGTGAATGCCAAAACAAAAGCTTCTCTAAATGTTTCCGAAAACCTTGTAAAGTCTTTAGCATTGAGCAACAGGGTCAGTGCACTGAAGTGGAATTTAAAGGAGCTTTTTGAATGTAATGGATTTTGACTTCCCTTTGTCATGTGCCTCACTGCATCATTGATTGAGCACTCATTTGTTAAATCAGCTGTATTTTTTGCCATTTGTCAGAGCATAGACACTTACTGCAGCCTTTTTCCTTCTAAATACAAGTTTCTTGTCTTAATAAATCACAGGTGTAAATTAGCTTTTATCTAAGGAGATCAATTTTTCAAGCAGAAAGGCATGTGAAGATGGTCACAGGGAAACTGTGAGCTTTTATTTTCTTAACTATTAGGAGGAAAGGGAAAGATCAGGGATACATTTTAGCTGAAACATCGATAATTCATGTCTTTAAATTCAGCTTCCAGCAAAATACTCTGAAATCATTTTATTTGGAAAGCTCTAAATTGTGTGCATTAAAAGAGTAGTTCAAGGTACCCAGTGTTGAGTCAGTTCTTTGAGAAATGAGCAAAGGAAACCTCAGGGTTAAGGACAATCAGTGTCCTGTATGTATGCAGCAATGAGAGATGCTCTCTGATTAGTGGAAAGGCTAATTACCTGGAGTATGCAGGACTGTTGTAGGTGCTGTGCATAATGAGAGTTCTGACAGCAGAGCAGAAGAAAGAAGACCTTGAGAATATGCCAAAAATACCCCTGTATGTAAGCAGATGCTATTACCCTTGGAAGAGAATAGTCACTTACCCAGAATGATTATTGCTGCTAATTATAAGAATTCTGTGGATGGGCCATCAACTTGTGAGAAATGTACTCTTATGGTATTTAATACAGCGATTACTTGTCAAATCTGGAAATGTTCATCTTGATAATCACTGCTTGCTGGATAAATGACCAAAGCAGATTTATTTGCCAAATGTCTGAGTGAGTTGCCAGTAGTTGTGAGGGACTGGAGACAAGCTAATGTTGTGAGTTTTTTCAACGTTGATGCTAGTAGTGGAGTTAGAAGGTGTTTCTTGGTCTCATGATTAAGTAAGAGTTATTAGAAAAACATATATATGACAAAAAATGCAAAGAGCCTCTGTGTCCCACTGAGTATAGGCTTAAATGTTAGGTACTTGGAAGTCCTTGAAGGGTTATAGTTTTAATCTTTATGGAAAAAGTTTTGAGGTGAGGCAAGATGGAAAAGAATGAGCCTCAAGAAGACTAGGGAAGGGAAAAGTTAGTCATGTTGACAGAGAAATTTAAAGCTTCTCATTAGCATAGAGTTTAGCACTGTTACTGCCTAGATGTAATTAGAGTGAAGAAGGAAGGAGAAAAAATCCTCAGCTCGGACACCACCTCTTTTCAAAAACCAACCTTCCTGCTGGGGACAGAATGTCTCCTTTCTCTGGGAGGAGCTGTAGTTGCTCAGCAGCATGGTCAGGCTCAGGTCCCTCATGAACAACACTGAAAATTTACTACAGGGTAAATTTAGATGTAGATTTGCTGGTGAGTAGAATGGCAGTGTATTTTCAGTGAATCATGATAAGCAATTAAATTGTGACCGTGATTTGATAAGTATGTTTTGTTTTGCTGGCAAGTGCACTGCAGTGATGCCTGCTAGCACTGCAGAGGTTTTTGCCCCCCCAGCAGAGCCCCTTGCTCCTAGAGCCACTCTGCAGGTAGCTTGCAACTCAAGCAGCTGTTCTCACTTTTGTTACTGTCAGGCGCTGGGGACAGTTTCCTTTCTTCTCTCTCTGGCTCCCTAGGCTCTATCAAAAGTGTGAGTCTGAAACAAAACAAAATAAAGCTTCAGTCCACATCTTTGCTCAGCCTTTACATGTACATTTTCCTGTTTTGAGTTCTTTTAAACTGCAGCTATCAGAAAGAATAAAATAGTGCATCACCTAGTAGAGTATTGAAGTGATCATCCAAGCAATTTTCTTCTCCCTGAAGCCAGACAGCCAAAGCTTTTTATTACTGACTGACTGAACTTCCTGTGTCTGTCTGTCTAGGTTGCTAGGCCACCTCGTTGTCATGATTTGTGATGTTAGAGGCTTTTGATTGTAGGCAAACCAGAAATGCTAATTTAAGTATAATATTTACATTTTAAAAACCCTCTTACACAAGATATATAAAAAATAACTCAGCAGTTTATCTTTTGTGTGTGTGCATGTAAAGCTCTAGTAGGCATCTGGCAAGCAATCTTTCAACTCTTTACTTCATGTGCCTTTGCAGTAAAACAGTGTGGTTAAAAAAAAGTATGTCTTTAGATAGCTTGTAGCTTGGGTAGGACCAGCCCAAGTTCTTGTTACTTTTAGCCTTATAGGATGGTTATTTTTGCTTTGTGTATGAGGTAGCCTGATTTCCTTTTTGTCTGATCCAGAAATGAGAGGCATTGTGGGCTGTTAGTAATAGAGCCTTGATTTGCCCGCTGTTGTGCCAACCTGTATTATTTGTGTTTGCATTGCCAGAAACTGCTTTGGAAAAGAAATTAATTAGTTGTGTGTAATTGAAAATAACCAAAAGAGTTATTTTTGGCTTTGTCACCTATGTGAGAATATACAGTAAGACTTCAGTTTAAAAAACCCATGAAATTGTGGCTTTTTCACATGGAAATTACACTTGAAATGAAAAGAGCTGACAATAGACTGGTAGTGAATAAACTGGTGGCTGTGGATCTGTTCTCTGAAGAAACACACTTTTCATACCTGGGCAGACAGGACGTGTGTTTCTCATTTTCAAGCAGAATCAATATTTAACACCAAAATGAGGCTGTTTAACTCTTCCACATTATGGGTAAGGAAACTGCCCTGTAATGGGTAACTATTAGTTGTTATCAGGTAATATTGAGCTGAGTGATGAGTTGGTTTTGTGATTTTCACCGTGGTAGATCGCAATGATATGTAATGTGTTATTAGGTTGCATATCACTGATTTATGTTAGATCAATGAGGCAAACACAGCATCTGAGAACTGCTTTGGAAATCATGTCAGTTATTTACCTTAGGATGAGTTAAATCTTGCTGCTGTCCCTGCAATTCCTATATTCAGGGTAGGGATGGATAGCAAGTGACTCAGTTCAGCGTTGTACAACTTCTGTGGAGAAGTCCAGTCTGCCACCCACCAGGTGAAACACTTTATGAGAAGTTTTAGGCACACAAAATAGACATAAACAAATTTCTTGTTGGTTCAAAAATCCTAGAAAACCTCAGTAAAAGTCAAAGACCTTAGAGATATGTTTTGTCCTTTCAGCTAATGAGGCTCTGTGAATGTGTGTCATTTAACATGTAATTACAGGGGATTCCACTTTTTAAAGGAATATATTCTTCTTGTAGAATGAGAATTATTCTGGATCCTGATGCTTTTTTAAATTTAAGTACACAAATGGTCTAATCCCATACTGTGAACTTCCAGCCTTGGTGGTGGTTCTTTGGGAAGAGCTGGGGCAAAGCCTGAGAAGGAGTCACAAAGGAGCCACCTCTGGAGCTGTGGTTCCCTGAGGACAAAGTAGACTGAAGACTCTTGTTCTGAGAAGAGGAAGGTAGAAATCTTGGATAATATCTTTTAGTCATTCTCTTGTTTTACCTCCTGTAAAATAGAAACACCTTCCAAGTTAACACTGTCTTGCCATTTGAGCTCTTAAGAGCTGAAATTAAAAAAAAAAAAAAAAAACAACAAAAAACAAAAAAACCACCTTTGTTGTGGGGGCTGTGAGGGAAATATTTTCTCTTCCTTTGGTTCCAGTCTCACACACTAACTCCCTTCCCTGCCTAGACAGTCTCTGCTAGACTAGGACTGTTTTGTTTTCAGAAACAATTTTCCCCCTCTGGAAATATTCTGTTTTGTTACTGAATCAAAGACCCACGTTTCAGGGCAGATAATTTAAATGCAAAACCATTATTCATATCAGACAGGGGAAAAGCAGCCTCTTTCTGATGGCAAGTTGGAGCAGCACGACCCATACAGGAAATGGAAGTACAAAGCCGAGTTTTGTTTGCTGCCCTCCTTCCTATTTTTTTTTTCCTGTTTGTTTTCTTGTTTTGGTTTTTTGTTTTGTTTTTTTTTTTTCCTGTTGTGGTGGTTTTTTAAAGCAGTTCTTTGGGATGCCTCTGCCTGACTTTTTTACTTTTCCACTGTCACTTGAGCAATGGCCTGATACTGAACAAAGGCACTGATCTGTTCTTGAATGTGTGATCTGTATCTAGTGAATAACACACCAAAAAATGAACATGTTTGAAGCAGATGGATTTTTTTTAAAAAAAAGATAAATCACAAGATGTTCCAAGGGTCATATGGCATTGATAACAAGAATGAGGTTTTGGCTCACTCTACCACATATGAGAACCTCCCCCCCTCCCACATTTTCTTGTTGCAGATGTGCATATTCAGCACTTTAAAATGTGTGCTAAGTAGATTGTGTGTTCCGTGGGGATATTTGAAACAAGGCAGAAGTTTTATGCTGCCAAACTTGTGTTTGGGCAGTAGGCTGGAGGAGGGGGTATCTGTGCACTCACAAAACCACAAAAAGACGTGACTAGGAGAAATGAACTTTTTACTGACTGTATAGAATTTGCAAAATGAAATACATTTAGTGTAGTCATGCTCAAGTGCATTTGGAATTAGAATTGAGAAGGAACTTTCTCTGCTATGAAATAATTTTGGAATTCTTTAAATAGGATAAAGTTTCTTTTGTAATTAGATGATCTAAATCAGTTATTTAAACAGAATTGTATTCTGTGGTTTGGGGGTTTTTTAACCTTAGTGTGCTGGAGTGCATACTTATGATTTTCAGGCAGGTTTTTTTATTATCTGCCAGAGAAAGGTGGTTTATGGTCCTTTTTCCTTATTCACAGTCATTAATAACATATTCAACCCATGAATGTTCAGCGATTTATGCACACTTGAGCTTAGCTGAATACTGTAATATCCACTCTAGCTATTAAAAACAGTTATCACAAGATAACGTCAGGTCAGAATGCAGACCAGGCTGGTTAAATTGTATTATTGATTGCTGCTTTCTGAAGATTTTCCTCAGTTGTGTTTAAGCCATGTGCTTTTTCTTGTTGCTGGCTTCTAGAAAAGAAGGCCTGGCAATGTAATCTGAATTGAGTTGTCTTGCTTTTGATGCCAGGTTGAAGTTTGTGTTTATATAGTTTCAGTTCTTACATAAATTACTTCAATTTGTCTAGTTCCAGGTTTTTTGAAGACAAGGGTTTATCTTCAGTTGGGTCTTCCAAAGTGGAGAATATGTACTCATCTACTACTGATTTTAATGTTTCTATTAATTACATATATTTATGCAGGACTTTTTCTGGAATTTATGCAGATGTAAAAAGCAAGAAAGATTTGGGTTTCCTACTGGGCTTTCAATCAGTTTAGTTTGTGTGTGTCCTGTAGACATTTTGTAGTCTGCCACCCACCCTCCCCAGGGGGTGGATTGGTAGTGTACCAGCTGGTGTGTTCTGTTTGGAAAATGTGAGATAATCACTCCTGTAAGACCACAGTTACCATGTCTGTAGAAATGTACCTGGGAACATTTGAAAAGAAATAATAAATACAAGTGCCACATTTTTCTTTCTTCATGTTTTCTAGCCCATTCATGAGGATTGCATATTTTTTAATAATGCCAATGCTTTCACTGACTGTGTACATGTGCATGCATTAAGTTTCTTCTTCAAGAACAAAATTTATTTGATACTGAACTTGCTGGATTCCTAAGAAAAGAAATCCTTTTTCCCTCTATGTAAACTGTGGTATTTGACTCCTCTTGAGTATGTTTTCATTATCTTAAAATAGAAAAAACCTCTCCTCCCCAGGCTCAGAATCAACATTATTTTTGAATTTTCAGGCCTAGGAGAATACTGCTTGCATTGCAAGCAAATAATTTGCTAATCTATATGGCTGAGGAAAAGGTTCATTTCGTACAAAAAGGGTTAATCATATTACCCCTTTTTAAATACCACTTTGCCTTTCCTGCGTTTGCAGAAGAAGACACAATCAAATGGCAGACCTGTGTTTTTTGTCCCTTTTCAAAAATCCCTGACAAGCCCATGACACAGGCTACTGCTGTAGCTGTACATTTCTATTCATTATTGATGACTTGGGGCCAGGCAGGCAGCACAGAACACAAGCAATATAGATTACCATATTGGGGGCTGGGTTTGGGGAGCTTGTGTCTATGCATGGGCCTCTGTGCATTTGGGTTGGGTTTGGCCTTGGAGATACTCAATGCTTAGCGGAAATCCTACCTGAGAATAACAGTGGAAACAGATTAAATGAGCTTTGTCTTACATTTTATTAAAATAATTCAGGGCACTTAGACTAAAGATAAAAAAAAGAATGTATGAGCTTGCTTGCTCTGAAACTAATTGATGACAGCTTAACTTTCCAGCAGACTTGGGAATGATCTTGAAGGATCCTGGGGGATTTGGATGGCATTTCTCACCTTACAGAGTGCAGGTAGCACTTTGGCTGAGACATTTTTCTGATAAAGCCAATGTAACCTATCTAATTCATAACAATTCTTACAGGCAAACTATGCTATTGGTTTGATTGGGGTGAGGGGGATAGTATCTCATTTCATGGATACTGGAGATAAAACCCACATTTTGGGGAAGTGGAGAATTGTGTCAGTGCTTTAGTGATAAATTTTAGGTGGTATTTCTGAATAGCAGGTCATCAAAAGACCTTTGCAATGCTGAGAAAGCATTTCATTACTACTGATGTGTAATTAACCCTTTTAGGTTTTTATTGGCATAACGCTCCTGCCCATTACATAAAGTTTTTTTCTTGCATGTGTCAAGGAGGGGTTTTAGAGTGTTTATACTTGCCCTGTTTGAGGTTCTTGGCTTGAAGAAGAATGAAGGAGATCAGTTTATTTAAACATAGTGTTTATGTTAACAGAATGTGCTTTGCTTTATCTGTTGATGGTGTCTTTACACCACAGAACCTGTTCTACTTGAATAGTTTTCAATTACATGGAAAGCTATAGAAAGAAATAATTACTATCTATTTTGGTAACTGCTTATAAATGCTCATTTCTCTAGAATTTGCCATAGCTTTTCTCTCAGGTTTCTATAATCATTCCTTTATGCTTCTGGTTTTTTTCACACAACTGATCATCATGGCAGGAAAAGTAAATGCACAGACTAGTTCATTCAAAGTTTTGTTAATTCAAATCTTATTGTGTCAAAATATTTTTTTAAACATTGACCAGAATAAAAAGGTGTCTGTTAAAGGGCGACGAGGTCCAGTCCCAAAGAATGATAGAGTAGTCTTGTGGGGAGCTTGCCTGTTGCAGCTGTGACTTGGGACTATTTCAATTCTGTTTAGAACCCTTTAAAGCAAGGCTGGTGTAGAGCATAAAAAGGGCATCCTTTTCCTTTGGGAAGGAGAGGCAAGAAGCCTTCCAGTGGAGGAGTCTACTCCAAAAAGCAGTGTCAGTCAAAGGGGAATATTTACTTAGTATCTTCCTTCCATTTCTGTGGGTCTGGTTTCGTTTGTTGGGACTTAGTACTCTTCTGTGTGTCTCAAAATACAGAATCAACTCTCTGGCTAATCAAACAATACAATAACTTCTGTTTATGAGGAGATTGTTTTCCCTGGAAGGTCCCACAGCACCATCTAGTGCCATCCTGTCCTAGTGCCACGTGGCTTTGTGGGAGCAGAGGTGCTGAGTCTGGCATGCTTTGCTGGGAATGCCTTCTTAGTAATTTAGATTAAAATTTGCCTGTGACTTGGCATGGATCCAAATACAGAGGAAATTTAGATTCTTTTTAACTTTCTTCTTCAAGAAAGCAAACTTAAAAATTTGGTAAAAAATTACCTTCTCTTGTGAAACATGTTTGTTACTGCCACTGCATTTTTATTTTCTATGTACAAAACAAAGGAGAAACTGTGGCACATCCTCAACACTGCACTAATATAGCTTGCACTTGAATACACCCCAACACATAATAATTAGGTTTATTATATTCTTATTATATCTTAAACCCTTTTTCAAGGAAGGGCTGTGCTTACAGCTACGGACACCCTAATCCTACAAGCTCTGTGCCTTTCCTCATCAGTCCCACCGAGATCATGCTCATATGGTGTGGAACCTGCTTGCAGTGGTAGAAATGACAGCATTGTGTCCAAGTGATTTTTGCAAAGACAAGGGGGCCACTCTGAAAAGAGTAAGAGTGTGATTGAAAAGTTCCTTTCTCACTTTTATGGCTTCTCTAACTGTGATCCACTTAATGCCAGTGTATAAATTCCTATCCTGACATACAGAACCTTAGTGATCTTGTTCTCTGCTGATACCCCATGAGAAATTGGTTTGAATAGAAACAGACAGTGGTGTAATCAGCTGGAATTAGGAAAAATATTTGCATAGGATAAAGGTTTAAAAGGGTCCATTGAGGTGGAAGGTAAAGGAGAGGAAGAAAGTCTTGAGGCCAGGAGTGATGGTCAGCAAAAGCAACTGAAAAAAAAAAACAGTAAGAGAAAAATATAGCTCCAGCAGGCTCAACAGTATCTTTGAACTCACTGATGATGGCAATAAGACAGCTGAGTTAAATGCATTGCACAGGAGACAGAGAAGGAAAAGTTGCAGGAAGGTGTTACAAGTTTGGTGGATATGGCTTGATCCTGTTCCAGAAACATGAGCAAAGACCCCCTGGAATCTCCTCGGTCGCACACAGAGCTGTGGAGCTGGTGCAGAGAGGTTGCAGCTCTTGGGAAGTGTGGTCAGAAGCAGCACCCTGTTGTAGAAACTATTCCACACCCTGCCAGCCAGCTCACACCTAACTGATGGTTTCAGGTCGTTTGATGGAAGTGGTCATTTGCAATTCTGATTGAGATTTGTGTTGTATTTTGTGCATCATTCCAGATACTTCTGTATCACCTGCGAAGTAACAAGAAGTTTTCCTAGTTGCTTTAGAACTTTAGAGTCGTTACTGCTGTGTTCTGAACTATTCTGTTGCTGTGTAAGAAACAAATTTCTAATGTGTTTAAGATGCCCTCTGCTGGGAAAGCCAGGCAAACTGGGCTTATCTCTGTTATACCTTTCTGTTATATCTTTTCTTATACTTGCTTTATCGCTCAGTCTGATACCAGAAACTCACCCCTTAACCTTACTGAAAAAAATGCTCTCTCCTTTTGGTTTTATTCTCTCCACTTCATGTGTGACAAGTGTGGTAGTGTTACTGCTGGTAGTTCAGAACATGGTGTTTCTTGTTTCTCTGGTCTGTTTTGTTGAAAGAACTGAACTCATGCTGCTCACATTCCTTTTGATTCCGTTTTTTCACACTTGTATAAAATGTAGGCAAGAGGAACATCTACAAATAGTAATCATTAATAAATACTGGAAATGCTTTTGATTTCCACTGTTATTTGATGCTGGTAAGCTTTTTAACATCATCTCATCATTCTTTTTTTTTTTTTTTTTTTTTTCCTCAAATTAATGTCCGTTCCCACAACTGGGGGCATTACATTAATACAGCAGAACAAAGGTGGTACAATGCCTGAACAACTCACAAAGCTGTCTGTATAATCTCGTAGTTGATATGAAATCTGGTTTATTTTATCCCCTCTGATAAATCAAAAGCAGTTTTGACATAATGCTTCTAATGTCACAGTTTTGTTATTTAAATCTAATATTGACCTAATTGGATTAATTACAGCTATTGTTGTGGTGTTTATTTATAATTGTAGTTGAATTAGGGTTATACTTTAGATTTTGTATTGTAGTTTGTTATCTTCGTGGGGTACAATATTTATCATTTTACCAAATATGTGTGAACTTAACTTTATACTATTTTCAATATCTTTTCAGATTTTCCTGTTATTTATTATGGGAAGAATGGGTGTAATAAGCGTCCTAAAAAGCATCAGTTCATAAGCCTTTGTTCTCCCCAGCTTTCAGAAGAGTCATTTCTTATAGAACAAGACTTAAAGAGCTAAATTACATATTTTATTTTGAATAATTGTAGTTGTATAAGCTTCTCAGAACCAGAAATGTCATTAGACAAGCTGACAGAAGAGGAATGTGTGGTAGGAGTTTTACACTTGAAATTATTTTGAAAATAATTGAATTGGAAAACAAAAGGCAAGTAATTATCTAACACTGGGAGCTTCTGGGATGTCCATGGGGGAGCAACACAGGGACACAAGTTGCATCTTGGGGAAATGACTGAAATCATAAGAATATGAGAAAGCTGTAATTTAATCTCTGAGATTGCAAAAGATAAAACCAAGTGTTTGTCATTTACATGGGGATAAAGTTAGAAACAGGAGGGAATTGTGTTTTATTGTGGAAATTAACTTGAATAATCAACAGAAATATGGCACCTCTGCTGCCATCTTTAAGTAAGTCAAATGAACGGCATAGCTTGTATAGCCGTGCTTACAAAAATATTAAAAGCTACTAAACCCTATTAAACCCTACTTTTATGGGTTTAAAGAACCCATAAAAAGATAGTCTCTCAATGAGGCTCCTGCAGCCACTGGATCCAAATACTAAGGGCATTGCAATGTTTTTGGAATAATTTCAGTTACAAACTTGAAATCTTCACGCTCAAATGATTTAGTACTTAAAAACTGAGGTATGTAAAATTCACAGTTGCCTCTGCACCTGTTATCAGGTCCTTTTCTGTTATGCCCCTCCTGCATTTGGTGCCTGCTTCTGTTTTCATAAGAACTTGGTCCCAACCTGACTTTTAGTGGGTTTTGCCTTTCTGGTTTGGAACCAAGTGTGTATATTTAGCATGGAGGCTTTATCTTGGTCTGTGGTGTCTGTCAAGAGTTTCTGCATAGTTCTAAAGCTATGTGAAGACAGGTGGGAAAAGGGAGAAGTCAGCTAATTTCTGAGGATTTTGGTATATGAAAACCATGCTTTAGCAGAAGGAATCCTCCTATATATGATATCTGAAGTTAAGATTGCTGCAAAGCAGCCTGCCATGGGAGTACCCTTTATATCAGTTTATTCGAGATGGTGAATAATGTGGATCACAGGTACTAAACAGGGTGTTTACTCAGGGGTGATGCTGTGAAGTGGAACAGTGGAGCTGTGACCAGTCTGAGGGGTGAGGGTAGTGGGATTGTTGTGCTCCTTGATTTGAATAGACTGAGAGCTGGCTCTGAGTGCTGCCATGTTCTTTACAATCTTTACAATGCCTAATTCAGATCTAGAAGCACTTTTCTAAAGGCAGGGTTTTCTTTTTAAAATGTGAAACATTATAAAGTTTTCTGCAAACTTGTTAAAAATAAAAGAAAAAAATTGAAAACACACTTTCAAGCACAAAATCAGGGGGAAAAAAAGACAGGAAATAGAAATAATACATTTTTTGCGATAAAGTTTCTCTGTCATAGTAATCATAAAAGCTACAGTTTTGTGTTTGGAACATTTTTTTGTTTGTTGGGTGGTGAGGTGGGGTGTGCAGGCGGGTTTTTTGATGTTATTAACTCCATATTCTAACCAACTGAACTAATTTTTTTCTTTTTTTTTGGTTGGTCTTTCTTTTCCAAAAAGTGCCAGCAACTCTTGAAATAAAGGCAATTGAGAAATACTGCCATACACAGAAGAAGACTGAGTTTCATTTCTCCTTTATGCTTGTCTTCTGATGGAATTATCCAGTGTTCATAAGCTTTTTTCTCACACCTTACCCTATCAGTGGTGTGGAGGTGCTGCCCAGTAAGTTTTTACATAACACTGCTTATACTTCTGCTTCTTCTGTGTCCTGCTCTGATGGAGCATTCAGAAACCTCTGTAGCACTAAGCATGAGTAGGTATTTGAGTTCAGAAAATACACATTTGTGTGTTACACCTTTATTACAAAACCCTTCTTTTCGCTTGCTAGCCCTGGTTCTTTAGACAAATCAGACGTGACTTTGGTTAAGGTTCTTCTCGCTAGCAGTTGCCACATGCTTGTCGTACTGATGACCTGTAAGAATGATGAAAAATTGCATGGGAAATTTGTGGGTAAAGAAAACGAAGGAAACTTCACATGTATTTCATGCCTCATTACAATAATCCCTACTTGTCTTCTACCATGTGTCCCTCTGGATCTGTGCCCACCTCTCTCTTCCTATTTGCATAATTTTATTCTTAATGATTTGCCACCATAGTTTCAAATTCATTAGGTGACTTCCCTTCCCTGTCTGATTTGGCAGCCAATTCCATGTATTGATTTTATATATTCTTTTGGAGGATAAACATCTCCTAATGCCTTCTCTTCAGCAATGCAAAACTTCAACAGCAATAGAAAACCTCTTAGCAATTTTATCTAATCAAAACAAATAACAATTAAATGGATCTCCAAGTACATCCTTGTTGTTAATATGTATGTTTATGTACATGCTTGCACACACAAACCTATATTTAAATTCTCTTAAATAAAATCAGTTTCATGATCTTTACTGCAGGGAGATATTTCCAAATATCTGACTCTTCAGACTCCTATGTTGTATCAGTGTCTCCTGTCAGGCTGAGATTTTTTTTCCTGCCCTTTCCACTAAAATCATTGAAATATATTCAGCCAGTCTTTCACATCAGAGGTGTAAATGGATTTCTTGAAAGTTTTTCTGCAGATAGCAAACGGCAGTCACTTTACAACTTTGACTCCATTGTGGGCAGCAGTCAGGAAGCCTAACACTCCTCCCGAACTTTGAAGATGCTAAAACTGTGTAATGACCTTGCATTCTCAAGGGCAGATGCTCAGCTTTTTCTGGAAGTGCTAACCTACAATCTGTTTATCTCCATACACTGTATTTGACAGCACTTGCCTGGAAAGCAAGGCAGGGAAAAGTGTCAAAATTAGTTCCATTTTCCTCTCTGATAGTCTCAGTGACCAGTGGACTTAGAAATGGTCATCTTTATTTTAATTTTTAGCTTCCTTTGTGCTTCTCAGCCAGTTGCAATCTTAGAAAGCAGCTACAGTGCCAGCGTCAGAATATTCTCATCTTCGTGAAGCCTCCGCTGGAGCGTGAGCTGGGCTCTGCAGTAACTGTTTTCTTCCACATTTTGTTTATTCTTAGTGAATCAGACTTTGGGCTTTACCTTCAAAATGTAAATTGTCTCCTCTATTTTCTGTCAGTAGGCTTTAGACTCGAAGTGCTCTATTTGTTATTCTTTAGTGGGTATAAATTGAGATGCATCACATAATGCTCATGAGCACATTGAGGAGCATGTTCCTAATGAAGAGGTAATGTGTCAAAGCAAGGGGCTGTGTGCAGGGAAAGGTAATGTCTTTTCTTAGACAGATACACCGTGGTCAGGTGAGCCGTTCTTTAAATCTGGGGCAGGAACCTGAAGAGAAGGGCTTCAGCACATAAAAGCACATCAGTGTTTTCAGGTTACAGTATGAATGGGCTTTACATCCCCAAAGTTTGTTCTTTAGCAGCTCTATCGGTTGGGTAACAGATGTTCCCTCCCTGAAAAAATTGTGCTTTACTTGCCCCTGTAAAACATCACTGCCACCACTGCACTACTGACTGAAGAAAAAAAAACAAACCCTTTGGTTTTAATGTAATCCCTGTGGCTTTTCAAACTGGCACTCCTTATCAAAATAAAACATTAACATCAAATTACTCTGATTCAGCAACAGCATCTATTTTTTAATATGAACTTGTCTATTCTGTAAGGTAATTGTTTAGCTTCCTAGGGAATTGTGTGTGTGTATTGCAAATGGAAAAGTTCAACCTTGTAAATCCTTTCTGTGGTGAGGCAACAGGAAACCCACTTCTGATTATTAAGATCACCAGGTTTAATAGCAAAATTTAATAACAAATTGCTAAAATTGACCTTTAGAATGCTAGATTTGCAGCATGCTCCGTCAGGAATCTCTTTATGATGTGTAGGAGGATTCTCTTGCTCTCCACTTACAGACTTACAGGAAGCATTACTGTCACAGAGGTGCAATTTCCTTTTGTGGCACATGCTTTGAATTAGCAGTGCCTGTTGCCCACTGTGTTGATATGGGCAAGCTTCTAAATTCTAATTAAGTAGCAAGTCCCAACTTCCATCCCAAGGAGGAAGGAACCATCTTGATTTATCAACAAGATAAAGGTTGCTTTGGTTTGGTTTTTTGCCTGTTTGTTTGTTTGTTTGTTTGTTTTTTGTTAACATCTAAAACCATGCTGAGGCAGGAATCACATAAGAGGTAGCTAATGGTGCTGAATCAATGAGTTCATTCAGGTTCAGAGGAGAGCTGGCTGTGCTCTCTTCTTCCTGCATGGGATGCTTCTGGAGCATCACCTTCTGCTCCATCCATGCTCCTCCTCACTCGTGCAAAAGCCTGAAGGTAGAACTCTGCTGCAGTGGTGTTCTGCCATCGCAAGATTAGAGGAGGCTAAGGGAACACTCAGAAACTTGAAAATGGTAGTATTTGAGGTGTGCAGTGTAGTTGGCAATGGGGAAAGGGGAAGAAGGGCAGTCTGGCTCATGTACTTTTAGCAGTCATCCCTAAAAGCTGGAGTTTGGTCAGTCTGATGAAGTGACTGTTTTGTCCCTACATTACACAGATCTTGCAGTCAGTTCTTCCTCATAGATTCTGCTGTATGCAGGTGTCAGCTCTTGGTGCCTCCTCCCTTCCTCAACTTTTGTTTCTTCCTCTCCAGCTGCTGTACTTGAACACCTATATTTCTTCATATCTGTTATCTGCATTTTGGTCTAGACCTCCTGTAAATAGTGAGTGACTCCCTCAAGCAATTCTTACTGCTTCTACTCCTCTTTTCAGTCTTTTATGATCTATCTCAATTGTGACATTTGCAAAAAGATAAATTATTATGGATAGCTGGGCTGTGGGGCAGTCAGATATGGCATGTATTATTTATTTTGAAATATGTTTTTAAATTCTGCAGAGCCTTCAACTTGCACAGCTTAACTGTTGCCTCCCTGATTCTACCTGTCTGCTATAATTTGTGGCATTTATTTGTTACATTTTGTTTTAGGAACACAATAGGAACTCTCTGTGGCTGATGGTTTGTCTGGATCACTGATTTTTTGTGATCCTGAAAGCAAATACAAAACTAGTTGTTTAAGGGTTTTCTTTATATTTTCTTCCAAGAGATTGAAGTAAAGCCATGTTACTCAAGGTTAAGTGAAAAGTAGGGGACAACTGGGTTTTTTTTGTTCAATCATTTTTCACTTGTAGCTAAATAAATCATAAAATAAGCACCCTTTTAGATAAATGTGGGCATATTTTGGACCTTTGTCCTTTAAAAATAAGGTTTGTGAATAGCTGGAAAGCTAGCTATTCTTGTGACCTATCTGGATGAAGAATAGTGCTGGCCTAGAGAAGTTCTGAGCTAGCTCTATGAATTAGCATGCCTTAAATGATGGAATCATTTTATTGAGCAATAATAAAATATTGAAGTCAGATGGAAGGATGATGGGGAATTGCTCTTTGCAGCTATGAAAGTGATGCATGTCATGTTAACTCCCAACTCAAACAACTCATTCTAAGATTTGCTTTCATGAAACTTAAAATCCTCTATTTTGTCCAATCATCAGCTTTAAACCTGTTCCTTGTCAGTGAAGACAACAAATCTTTTTGCTTGCATCTGCCTGGGGGATGTGGAAAGCTGAGGTGGTCCTGTGTGATTAAATTAGATGAAAGGCTTGCCTTCTACCAGTGAGACATGAAGTCTAATCAAGTGAAATGAGTTTTGAGATCTCAGCTCATTTCCTTGGGGAATATCTGCTTACATTACACAGTCACGACACCTAATTCATCACAGTTGATGCAGCTTTTGCTCAGAAGAGGACCTGGGACTGGGTGGCATGGGACTTGATCAAGTCTCCCCCTAAGGTGGAGCTGCTTAGTGAAGTTAAGATACAGCACACTGAGGGGAGAGCTTTAAAATGGTTTTTTTTAAATAGATGATCCATGTTTCTGTGTATCACAACTTTTAAACAGAGGGGCTTAGATGCAAAAAAGGTAAAAAAGGTACTTGGTAGTGATTGTAGTTTATGAAATGGTTGCTGTATAAATGTCAAAGAGTATGTATGCTCAGTGAATAGCAAAGTTGAGCTCGTTACTTAATTTCTATGATGTTAAATGATGTCTGTGTATTTCCATGTACTGAGGTAAGAAAGTAAAGATTGTTCTGCCCCCCTAACAGACTGTTTTTGTTTGTCTTTTCCAGGGCATTGTTATAACTCCACTTCTGCTTTTGCTTTTTGTAAGTATTATGATGTTAATATATCTTTTACTGGGTAATCTTGCACCAATTAGACATTATATTTAAGATCTAAGTTTGGATGGTTTTCACAATGCATAAATAATGAATAAGATTTTTCGGGTCAATATTTGAAATCGGCTGCCTCCAAGGAAGGCCATCAAAATGTATCATAGTGAATGTAAACACCACCTACAGTTCATTCTAAGATGACCAAAAGCTGTTGCTCTTATAGAAGGGTAAAATCATATGCTGTTAGTCAGGCTGGGCAAAATACAAACACTTGCCGGGTAGGAAGATAACTCAGTTAGGAGAGCTCTTGGAGAGCTTTCACTTACAGGAGCTGAACAGGATTATACTGATCTGAAGTGGAGGAGAACTGGAAAAGCACATTTCAGATAAACAGAGCCTTGTTTTTGGGCAGCTAAGCCCATGGGTATTTTTGTGGTGGAGGTTAGCAAGACAGATTACTGGAGCCCCTGTGCATCACTAAATGTAATGCTGCTTCATTCCTGTTAGTTCAATTGTTACCCTTCAGTGAGGGCCTTGGATCCTTGCAGCTCGTGGTAGAAAGAAAGGGAGGAGACAAAGCTTTATCTTCATGTTTTTTTAAAGGCATGGATATTAGCATGCAATGGAGAGGCTTCTGCAGGTGGGTGGTGGTGTTTAGGAAATCCCTTGTCAGATAGGAAGTCTTGATGCTTGAGGATTTGCTGGCATAAATGGTCTGATACGGTGCAAATTGCTGAGGGCTATGGCTTTGTGAAGAGCAGGGAATATAGGCTGAAGCACTCAAGGATTTCAAGGAAGACATACATTTTCTTTTATGTTTGTCTTACTGATGGCTTGGTATGTAAGCCAGCACACTGCAAAGGGAGGGAAGTGGGAAGTTGGTCTGAAACAATTTTTATGTGGCATGCAAGGGATGCACTGTTTATTGATAGCAGGGATGCCTAAACAACATATGGACTGTATACAAATACAGCAGTATAAACTGGGATAAATAATACTGTAAGAGTGGCTGTAACATCAACTACTTCCTTAGAATAACTGTGTGGGAAGATTTTTATTTTACTAGAACAAATTGTAATTCAGAGATGTAGCTGTGTTTACACACAAACTGCTCGGACTGTGTTGTATATATTGATACACACCAGCAAAGCTTTCTCAATACACCTGGGACCATAGACTTACTGTAGGTTTTTTCTTAAAAAAAAAAAGATGGGTGTTTTGTTATTCTTCCACTGAATATATTGATTCAGGATGGTCTGTCTCGCTGTTTTCCACTCCTTTTCTCTCTTGTTTATAGAAAGTGTTTCTTCCATAGACATTCATTCAGCAGCCTGTGCCCTTGTTTCTAAGTGAAACTTCAGCTCTTTTGCTCACTGGCAGCTTTCACCATGCTTTACCTCACTGGGTTGGATGCACTGAATAGTTAAAAGGGGTATTTTCTGCAGAAATTGAAATGTTAAGGAAAGATCTGTTTATTTTTCAAGTGAGATAAAGTTCTTTTCTTTGGTGTCTTTATGGGCAGATAACAAGATATTCTGCCCCATAAATTGCAGTTTTCACTGTTACTTCTCAGAAGGGGTGGTAAAAGTATACATGTGTGCAAGAACAGGAAGGCAAATCATGTCTCTCTTCTTCCTACCAGCTCTGGAATCATTTGTATGAGAAGTCTGTAAAATTCACATTAATTGTTGGGTGGCTTGCAACATGACATGGACTTGTTCTATTTGAGGAAGATACACACCTTGAATTGCTTTGTCATCAGAGTGATGAACTAGTCTGGGGATGAGGGGAGTTACAAAAATTGTGGGGTTTTGTCACAAAGCCCAAAATGTAAGGACTTCTCTTGTGGTATGTAAATATTGAAAACTTCTTGAGGTCTTTGTTGAGGGTTTCACATCTGAAGAGCAGTATTCTGGTCAGCCCAGCAGGACACTTTGCTGAGATGAGGTCTGCCTTCTCTGAAGGTTTAGTTTATCCAGTGATAGGTATTTAGGACAGCTGAACATGCACAACCCAAGTTCCCGTGTCCCATAACAGTCTGTGGTTTGGACTGCTGAAACCTTTTTTTCTTGAGAACCTCTCCAGTTTTTCTCTGAGTTTCCTCAATGCATCTGACCTGGTGAACACATAGTGGATTCAGGCACACAGTTCATATGTTTCTGTGTGTTTGCTTACAACCTGCAGCTTCATCATGTCATGTGGTACTGTGGAGTTACTCTGGAATGAGAACCACTAACTGGGAAATTCCTGGTTATCTTCTCTGAATCACTCATCAGTTTAGTCATGCAAGTTAGCTTAAATGCTTAATTAATACAAGGTGTAATTTTCAAGTTTCAAAATAAAGCTTCCATTTACCTCTATAATAACTGAGCTGAGCTGCTGAATGCTATTCATGGACCTTTCAAGTCAATGTCATCAATGAATTTTAGTTCCTGAATTTTGTACTCGTGAGCATTAACTCTTCCACAGAGTTGGGCTATGATAGCCTGGATGCTCTGTTGCATTAGTGTTTGTATTTGTTATTCTCCCCATGTACAGTGCATAAAATACCTTTAGTGCTGCCAGAAATAAAATGCATTGTTGTCTATTAGCTTGTTTTTGTTATACAGCTTAACCTGAGGTAGCAGTTATTGTTTATATTTTGCCCTATGTTCTGAGCTGCCTTTTTGTTCATAATTGCACAGTAATGTAAGTATAAATTGTATAAACAACATTGATAAAGGCATGTTGAAGCTATAATAAATAATGCATTTAATGCAAATAATTTATCATCTTAAATGAATGGTGTTGAAGAGGAAGTCAGTTACATTTCTGAAAAGTATATTTCTGCTATGAAACTTACGGTGTAAAACTTCCTCAAAATTAACATTCTAAGACGTTCAGATTAATGTAATGAAGCCTTAAATACTATGCCTGTAATTAATTATGGGACTTTATGAGGATGCTTAGCTAAACTTTATAAAGAATATCTGACTTTGTCACAGATGCCTCTGATTAACATTTTGCCTAATAAGAAGGTATTGGATCTTTCTTCCCAGCTATGTGAATCAGCAATACCATCATCTCCATGTTAACCCTTGTTATTAATTTGCCATATTCCCAGCAATGCTGTTACAAAGGGCCACTGTTCATATATAGAGTTCATATATGTGGTGAGCAGAAACAAAGCAAGTTGAATCAGTTTCAAGTTAGCATGAGGTCATGCTGTTTGATATTTCTTTGCAGCATTCTGCAATGCTTCATTAACAATGATTAGAAGACTGTGTACCAAAGCATTCAGGGAGGAGGCTGTCCATCTCCCTCTTGTCACTCTGCACACTTAGCTGAAGCCAGAGTTACAGATCGATCGTGAACATTTTTAAAGCAGAAGAATAAGTTTTGTTTTCTTCAAGGTTAGTTATTGAAATAGCAAAAATCTGAAGTGTGTGAATCTATGTACTTCTATTGAAAGCCATCAAAAATATTACAGATAAGAAAGTATATTACATTTTTGTGTACTTCACATTCTTCAGGAGCAGTTAATTTGGCATGTTAAAGATCCAATACAAAATTCATGTGTATTTTTAAAGATACACTTGGCAAACCCTCCATGTGACTGTCAAGCATTACTCCCCCATTAGCTCTTTTGCCAATAAAACTACCATGACATTTGTGTCAAAACAGAATCTTCCCAAGGCTTTATCAGCTTGCTTCTGCTCTTGATTTCTAATTTTTATTTTTATGTTGGTGTTGTAGTGGTGATGTCATAAGTACTAGAAAGCAGCACTGCTGAAATAATTCAGGAGTAGACAAGTGAAGGAAATTTGGTGCAATTAGAGCAGAGAAAAGTGTAATAACTAAAATGAGTCAAATTAGAAGCTGATTTAAATGCTGAAGAGCTTTCACTTGTATTCACAATCTTTAAATTAAAATATGGGTCCAAAAGTTGTTGATGCTTCTTAGATTTTTTACCAAGTCTACTCCAATCCCATTGATTCAGATAAATCTGTAAAGGAGCTTTCAGTACTTTTTTTGTTTTTAAACAGAACTTCTACACACTATGCCTTGATTTTTTTGTCAGCACTTGGTAAATGAGAGTTGATACCAGTCAAATGAATCGTTAAATATGCAAATATCTTAGTAGCTGGAAAGCCTTGGAAGTTGATAAGGAAGTTGCAGCTAATGGATTTCACTGGTATGTGACAAAAGGCTGATTACAGTGGGGGGACGGGAGGGGAAGCAGCACAGTGCATTAGCTATTAACAGATCAACTCATTCATGTGGAAGATTTAAAGTGCATCATTATTTCTACCTGGTTATTTACCTCACTGTTTCCTTTCTTCTTTAATCATTGGGAAAACAAAATTCTCTGATCTGATCCAAACTCTTTGCAATTAACTAGAACTTTTCAAAGACTACTGTGAAATATTTACTTAATAATTTTATTACTTTTTTTTCATATTCGCTTTTATAGCTTTGTTATTTAAATTGGAACAAGTAATAGAGAATAATAGGGACCTTCCTTGTTCCTGACTTACACACAAAATACTGTAGGTTTTTCTAGGTGCTTTTCTGCTTGTTACTGCTCTTGAGATTTTCATCTATATGAAACTAGGGGTGCCTTTCAAGTGCACAACCTGCTTCAACACGTCTTTAATAGAATCATAGAACCAGGCTACCGGGAGAATCCCATCCTGACTCACCCAATCCACCTCTTTTCCATGCTGTGCTATTCACCTCAGAATTGAGATGATCCAACCTAAAAATAAGGTTTTTTGCTCTCCCTCTACCCTTGCAGTACTATAAACTTGTGTTTCTGATAAACAGAAGGCTAATTTTCAGTAAGTACTGCTTAAAGATGTGTAATCCATTTGTCTTGGTTGCCGGTGTTATACATCTGAATTGCACTTCTCATGAACTTTATCACCCTGGCTCTGACTTTCTCTTAGCCAGCCTTCAGTCAGCTGGGCTAAACAAGCCATGCAATTCTAATCATTAAATTCATAAAACAAATCCCTTAATCTGAAGTGGTTTGTGCACCTGCTCCAGTTTAATTCCTCCTTCAGCCCAGGTAATACAAATCCTGCACAGTTGTGCAATTTGCTTCACCAAGGGCTTATCCAGGCCTCATGCAATGTTTCCAGTATCCCCTATCTCAATTGATTTATTTCTTCTTGTACTTCAGTTTTATTTTTCATGGATAAATAATATTCATGGTTCTCAACTAGCCTGTATTCACCAACCTGTGTCTTTCCATCTAGTCAGCCCCTTGTTTGCAGCAGAATTTTTGGATGCTAGTTCTTAAGTCCTGGCTCTCCAAGGATATTAAACTAATTCCCATTTAGGTGTTTCTGGGTTGTAAACTTGATCTTGTTTCTGTACATTAACTCTTCAGATCATTGCACCACAGTTAAGTGGAAGAGTAGCTCTGGTGTATTTCAGATGAAGAATACCTATGGTTATTTTTAAAGGTCTATAAAAGGCTTTAAAATTCACAGGTGTGTTTGGATTGGCTTGGTATTTAATGTGTCATAGGGGAACCCAAAGGGGATTAGGCATCTGTGATCACTTTAACAAGAGAAACACAAAATATAGAGTCTCATTGCCCAAGCCAGGAAATAAATAAAAAACGAAAACCAAGATTGTCAGCTTTTGTTTTTCTACCCTTCTGAATGTGAAACTTTGGGGTTTTTTTTATTTGACAACAGAACTGGAGGGTATATGTAGACAAATAGATACATTTTCATTTGTGCCAAATAAACTCCCACAGCCACACAAGCATATAGAATATGCAAGAATTTGCAAAATATATCTAGTTATTTAGCAGAACTGGCGAGTTAAGTTTAATTTTTAAGAATAATAGTGAAAGATCTCTTTGTTAAAATACATGACTGCCGAAGCATTGGATGCAAACTCTGTTGTACCTTCATCCCTTTCTGAGGGAAGAGAAAATTTGCAGGTTTTGACATTATTTTTAAATTTAAACATGTTATTTAGAAACTCCATTCTCAGTGATATGCCTCCCCTTCCCTCCCACCCATTCCCAGTGGATTATTTTGGTGCCAGTCAATGACTCTTGGTGACTCTTGGCATCTCTTACACAGCTTCTCTGCCTTACTGAGATGTCTGAATGCTGTGCATGTGCATGCCTGTAAAGCAGGGGGGTGGGAAGGACACCCCAGTGATCTGTCAGCTCTGCTTAGATGTTGTGTAGGAATGACCTCTTTCAACCTCCTACCTGAAATCTGGAGCTGGGCACTGGAACTCACAGGAGCACATCAGCACTCTTCCAACTGCTCCCTGCTTCCCAGAGCCTCAGTATCACTACTGCCCATGGCAGTTCCCATCACAGCATTTCCATTTCTGGCTTACTGGGGGAGACGTGGTTATTTTTCTGCTGTACTATAACATGCTGCAACCCTGGGTCAGGGTAAGGGCTCTGGAAAGAGTCCAAAGCAAGGAAGGGCTTTGTTCAGCTGGTAGCTCTTGTTCATTGCCCTTCATCACTAAACTGGATCCCATCCACATCTTTTCCAAAAGTGCATTGCATTTCATGGCCTTTTTGTAATGAGCCTGCCCTCCAGAATAGGACGTAAAGGGATTAGGGCATGGAGTGTTCCAGACAGGCCTCTGAGGCAGCTGGATCTGGGCTGGATGAGAGCAACCAGAAGTGGTGACAATCCAGCATTGAATGCAAAATTTGAAGAGGGTGTTGGAGTAGCCAGACCTTTCCACCTGAATGTGGAAAAGAAAAGCTTGAAATTGAATATCTTGTGCGTAAAAGAGCAGCCAGTAGTGCCCCTCCCCATCAGTTCTGCCCTCTTTTCACCCCTGCCTCACTTCCTCCTCTGTGCTCAACAGCTGGTGAGGCTGAAGCTGGTTGATGGTGTGTGAAGAGCACACAGATACAACCTGAGGAAGCATTAATTGCAGGAGAGCTCTGGGAGAATAAAAGCTGCCCCCAAAGGACAGCCTGCTCCAAAGTGGACACAATGTGTGCAGCACATGTGTCACTGGGCTGTAATTTGGTGGGACTGGGAGGATGTGTTTCTTCTGAGTCCGTGGCAGTGTAGATACAGGAACATCCACTGTGATACCTGCCTGCTCAGCCAGAAAGATGAGAATGGAGCATCTGGCTTTGGAGATGGATGCATGGAGATGAGAATGGAGCATCTAGGCTGGTAGATGGAATTGTTTTGTATTTGTGCAAGGAAAGCTGGGTTTTGCTCTTTGTTTTTTTTCTACCATATCCAGTTAAATATAGCCTTTTAATTAAGGATAAGCCTGTGTTTCTACCACAAACTCGTAAAGAAGCCCACTAAATGATTTGTTGGGTTTTTTTAAAACAGGCAGTCTCTTGAGAAGAAAGGTCCAGGACTAAATTAGCAAGAATGCTGCAGGTCAGGTTTGAAGTACTGCATGGTGACAGAATTGTTTGGAAAGATTTGCCTGGAATTATCTTTCTGCTTATCTAAGTTGCCCTGCTGAAATCACTCAGATTATTTAAGTGAAAAGTGTCTTTCCCCAATCAAGATTTTTCAGGGTCTGTTCTTGATTAGTGAGTCCATTAAAGCAGGGCTGGCTTATTACTAAACTTTTAACTGAAATGTTGCTATCCAGAATGGTGTGCAACAATCTCTTCACAATATCAAACTTAAAAAAAATGTTTCTAAATAAGCATAGACAACATGGTTGCATGAAATTTGTGATTTCTTTTTCATTAAGTTGTGCATTTTATCTGCCATATGTCATTCCAATCAGGTAGGGGTAGATTTTTTTCAGCTAAAAATTAACAGTTTGATTTTCTGATGTTTTTGTGCCAGTTCTTACAGTAGAGCTGTTTCCATTGAAGAAAGATTCATTTTAGGTATAGAGATTATTATAACAAGGAGGGCAGCCAAAGATAATCAGCCATTTTAACATAATACTAATTTCTGTGCAATGCACTTCATCTTCATAGGTAGCTTCTAAAAAAACTTTTGTGACAGCTCATGGAGCACAGAACTTAGTTTGTTCCAACTAAAACCTGAGCAAAATCCTACTTATTCATTCAGACAGAATATTTGTGTTTTGTTATGTGTGTAGGAAGGTTTGATTAACATTATATCAACTTTTTGTTTCCTCTGTTCCTCAATTCTCACTTCTCTTTCTCAAAACAAGGGTGGCAAGCACATCCAAAAGATACATTCAAAGGAGCTCTGGAACCCAGGCAATGTCCGAGAGCCTATGGCACACTTGGAGTTGTGAGCCTGATGAGTTTTCATGCTGCTTCCATTAGCTTTGGGTTCTTTAGTATTTTTGATTCCTTGTGGTTAGCCACTGTGTGTCCAGAGTCTGGGTTAAAGTCTGTTTATATTCTGTGTGATTGGGAAGTTTGTGCCTTCAGCCTGTATCTTCCGTGTCTTTCTCAGGAAATAGATTAAGGTTAAGGTAATACAAGAGTTGATAGACATAATCTAACAGATAGATTTTGATTAAAAAAACCAGCCCTCTGAAATTATTGTCAAAATATACAGAGGGGAAGCAAAGCTTAGAAGTCTGTTTGAATATGTAATAGCAGTAATAGCAATACCTTTAATTCTGTTTGTAATTATGTAAAAAACACAAGAAAACAAATACCAAAAGCCCCACATCCAAAGCAGAACATATCCTTATATATACACAGAGTGCTTAAAAATGCCCAACAGTTTGAAGACACTACATTTGAAGTAATATTTTAAAAAGCTGGCAAGACTGTGCCTTTTTCAGCAGTGTGCTATGCTCTTGAAGAGTTTTTCATTCCTGACTTAGAAACTGATTATGCATCCACTGAGCATAAAACTTAAAAGTAGTGAACAAAGTCCAATCAACATTTTTATAGAAAAGCACAGGAGTCACTGCCAAAGTGTCATAGTTCTGTGAAGCTGTGCAAGTGTCCTGGCTTGCTTAGATTGACTCCTCTGTGGCCCAGGCAGATTTTAAAGTTTAAAAATCTTCACTTTCACTTGAAAAGGCTTCCTGGAATACACAGTAAGTAATGCTTTTAGCTCTTCAGCACATAACAGTAAGTCCAAATAAAATTTGAAAAACTAAGAACTTTTTAAAATTTCAGAAGGTCCTTAGAAGAATTAAAACAACAAGGAGATCATGCATGGGGGATGATGGAGGTCTGTGCTTTCTGCAGGGAAACACTCAGAGTGCCCTGTGTCCCTTGGGAATGCGGCTGCACTGGCAGACTTTGGGTACTTGTGGGTGATCTGAATCTTCCTATGCAGCTTTTACTTCTCCCTCTTGACTCTCTGGGAAATTTAGCCTCACTTAGTCCCTACCTGCAGACCAAAATTCTCAGCTGTAGCATCATTCTCAGGTCCCCTCCCATGTGCCCACATTATTAAAGTTGGAGGTGATGGTGATGAGATGTTGTAATTTATAAGCAGTCGGACTGAGCCTTAGCTGATGTTGTCAGTTAAGGTAGCACCTAGACAACAGCCAGATCCCATACAGTCCTCCTGAGACTCTCCACCCAGAGTGTATTCAGAAAGGGACATATGAAATCTGGTGCCATTTGCCTGCACCAAAAGCTCAGTTTGGCCAGAGCCATCCCCTGCAGGCATGTTTGCCTATTTCCCAAGTAGTGCATATACAAATGTACAGGTACAAAAAACAGGGCAGTTGTACATTTCTGCCTAAAGTAAAATACTTAACTGTATAAAATTTCTGATTTTTCTGTTCTTCAAATTTATGAAGAATCTTATTTTTTGCCAAACCCATTTGTATGTCCATATGTTCATTTTTCAAGGTAGGCTTATAGAAAGTTACTAGATTGCATGATCACCTTGTCTGTCATGCAGGTAGCTTGGAAAGGAAGGTAAGTGTGAAAAGTACAATCCAATCTGGGTATAATTTATGAGAATTATGTATGTAAGAATGTTTTAGGAAATTAGCATCATTTGGATGGTGCTGAAAAGATTCTGTATTCTGTTGTCATTTTGAGACTCTTTAAAGTAAAGTGCACAGTATAAAATAGAGTAGATCTAGTGAAAACCTAAATGTTCTGTCCTTTGCCTCATCATGGAGCAAGTGGTTGTTTATGGGAGCTCTGACAATGCTGTTCAGTCTTCTTAGTGTATGTTTCTTAATGTGTGTTCCATTGCTGTTAAAGAGGTGTTAAATTACATTAAAGGAAACTTTCCAATTACCTAGCCAGTCCAGTCAGAATGTAAAAATACTGTATATATTCCTAAACATTCTGAAGCAGGTTCCAAAAATCCCACTAACTGTGTGTGTTCCTGTTTACTATCTGCATCTTACAAAAAATACTTCTAGCATTTACAGTTATAGTTAGAGAGATCAGCTATTTGGGGACTTAGCCTGTCAGTTCAGTTGTCTTAACAAAATAATAGTTCTATACTTCCACTATATCTCTTTTTTAACAGCACTAAAATAAAACATGTGAATGTTGTCTTCACTATTTTGTTATTTTCATTTATTTATTGAAATAACTACACTGACTTCTGTTGCTTGATGTTTGTATAAATGGTAAAGTAAGTCAAGCTAACTGTTTAGTTAGGAGGATTCACTCCCTCTCTCTTTAGACTATCATCCTACAAATGCTTATATAATTTACTTGGCGTGTATGTGTAGCAGGTTTTCAATTAAATGAATATTGATGGAAATATTACCCTAGGTTATAAAATAATCAGAGATTGGTTTAGTTCTCTTTTGTGGAACATCAAATGCTTTATTGTGACTTAACTATTAAACATGTGTGCAGCTACTTCCAGTGCACATAGTTCCCTGTTTTTATGTGTTAAATAAAATGCATATTAATGTGTGCTATCTCTGTATGAAATTTGCAGTTACTAAGAAAAAGTGCAATGTTAATGGTATACCTTTATTTTGTAGCTTGGATCATCCTCCTCTGTGCCTTTTACATCCATATTCTCGCAGCTGTTTATGACTGTTGTAGTCCCTCTTATTATTGGACAGGTATGTCTTTTAAATATACATTCTTATTTAAAAAAACAAGATAAAGAGAGCTATCTTAAAGACAGACTGGCAACCTGATAAGCTGTCACACAGGAGCAGCCTCAGGACAGTGAAGTCTAATATCAGGGAAGAGATGCTACAGTGCTCCCTGGAGCCACATTGATCTTTGTTGAGATTGAGCATCTGTCCCTCACCACCACAAACATACGCTGCTGCAGAGCGAGGAGGGAGCTCGTGAACAGAAAGTGGGAAAAATGGCAGCCCAGGCTGTGAGAAATTCCAGCCCCATACAAATGAGCTTTGAGAAGACTACACAGCCCTTTTGTCACATGCCCTTTGCCTGGGGGTGAAGGAAGCCCTTCCTCCCTGTGTAGTATCTACTAATAATTACAGGAATAAAAAACCTCAACGTTAATAAACATAAAAAGGTTAAGCAGTCACAAGTTAAGAAATCATAAAATTAAGGGTGCTTGAGCCATTTTGCTTATGCTTTGCAATAAGGGGCTTAGTTGCACAACTGCAAACTATTTTTACATGACTTTTCTATCGTGTTACACTAGGTGGGAGATATTTGTGAAATGTTACTCAACATTTATTTTATACTCATTGTTCATATGTTCACACAAAGCCTTCTTTTTCATGGTATATGATAGAAAACTTCCACTGAATGTAAAAAATGCTAATTGCATATATAAGGTTTTCTGTGATCCTTGTCTCTGTAATGTCTGTTTGTTCACAAATGTTAATGTTAGTTATTTTTTCTCCCATATCATGGTGGGAAACCACAATAATATGACCAAACCTTGTCATAACTGTTGTCACTGTTCTTGGACACTAAAACACTCTAAGTCTAACTTTTACTTACTTGTATTTGTTGTTCTCAAGGATTCAGAATGCACAGAGGGAATGTCAGTGGGGTTTGCAGCTCATTCTAGCATCCAGTTGAACTCTGGGTTCAGTTGGAACCTTCTGAATTTTTTCAGCCTAAAGCAGACTTTGAAATGGAAGGCATGGCTAAAATACAGGCAAATGAAAGTAGAAGCTATAAAGGAGCACCCTGGACACGGTTAAGAATATTTGTCATTGCCTGTGCTACACACAGGACAGTCAGTCAGTCTTGGATCAAACTATAATTGCACATTTCAAAGTTGGCATGTACTGAAAATTAACAAATTCCTTTTGAAGTTTCTTTTGATTAAAAACACACGTTGAAGTCTAATAAAGGGACAAGCATGATAAGCATGACAGTAGTCATCAGCAGCAGCACCCCTGTAGCCTCTCTGCTACCATATCATCTGGAAAATGGACATTAGCTCTGTGTCCCTGAAGGCTGTGGAACTGCTCTCATGCTTTTAATTAAATGCCAAAGAGCTTCCTTATTAATTAGGACAAAGGATTGCTGATTAACCCACCTCTGTATTGCGTTCTTACCTCATCAAAAGTAAGTGTCCACCACAAGCAAAAGTACTGGAATCCTCTTCTGGAAGGTCCAAGCACTGGAAGCTGTTAGTTGGAAGCCTTAGGTGGAAATTTCAGGAAGCAAATACACAACAGCAGATTTAGCAATAAAGTGCCCTATAGCCATGGAGTATCAGCATCTGTGCTGCTATGTAATAAGCCCAAAGATGATGGTAGATTGCTGGACAAGGTGACAGCAAAATTTCAAGGAAAGTTTAATCTGTAAATATAATGGAATATTACTTTGGAAAGATGTTATGAGAAATCATTTGTGAGCTAATTGGTGGAGCTGGGTGTTCTTTCAACTGTAAGAAGTGATAAGGCTGAGTATCATGAATTGAGCAGTAGCCGTATGAAATAAGTGCTCTGTGTGATCACAAGATCAAAATCAGAATTGTGATGAGACTTAACTGAGATGGGATTTAGGAGTTCTGATGAAGACTGAAAGAAAAAATAGAGAATCTTAAAGCTTGTGTAACCCAATCACGCATTAATAGTTTGGGCTTCAACGAGAAATATAATGGTTCTTTTTTAAAAGAGTTTGAAGCAGTTTCTGGAAGTGATAGGTCAACAGCAGTAGCTCACATTCCTCTGAGCATAAAGAGTTTGTTTCTGAAGTTACTGCACTTGACTATATCTGTTCAGAGGATGTGGAAGAGAAGAAATGCTAATGAAAGCTACAGATCAGAAATGCCAGTCGTTTACATTGATTGTCTTGATTAGGCAGAGCTGTGCAAAGGTAAACCTGCCCAGTAGAGGCCATTTCTGAAAGTAGATATCCAAAAGTAATGGGCAGGAGTCAGGGAAGACAATAAGCAAGAAAAGGACTGATACCAAGAGATCCAGTGATAGGTCTCCTTGCACAAAGCACCACTGGCTCATCATGGAACTGTTGTTGGACATGTGGTACAGGGACGTGTTTGTGAATGACAGGTCACTCACTCTGGGGTTCTAGATAGGAGATAGGTGTTGGGAGATAATGGCCCACCATTCCTGAATGACATCTTCAGCAATTAATGTGAATCTATCATTTCATGCCCACATCAATTTCTTACCACTTGTAGCCACACTGTTCAGCAGAAAAGTCAGTGGAAGAATGCCTGGTAAGGTTATCTGGTAGCAAAGAGCTTGACTGGGGGGGGGAAAAAATCCCGAGCTTGAAACCTGCCTGCTTGGAGGATTGCTTCTCCTCAGCCTTCCTAACTCATCTGTGATCAACGGGCTTTATGCTCAAACCACATCAGTGTAAAACAGAGGAGGCTGCTCTGGAAGTGTTCTCCAAGGGCTTTATTCCTTAAAAAAAAAATCTTGCCTCTGGGAAAAGCTGTGTTGCCTAAATGCTCACTTCCTGAGCAGGCTGTAGAGCTGGCTGTTTGAGCAGCCCCTGGCATATAAGCAAAGCAGATAAGAAGGTGCTTTTAGATTTGTTTTGTTTGGGGTTTTTTGTTTGCTTTATGGCAAAACACATGAAGAGTTTTGGTTGCTTGGCTGGCTTGTCTGAATTTTTGATGATGCTGGGAGAAAGAAGTCACAATAATGTAATTGATACATATTTTCCACTGTGTTTTGAACAAATTTTAGCTTTTTAGGACTACTATTGACAGGAGTCAAACATGCTCTTCTAGCTGCTGACATTGCAATGTGTAAAGGGCTGCCGGTACAGGCTCTGCTCAGGTGGTGGCCCATTCTTTAGAGAAAGAAAGAACTGCTAAAGGAGGAAGAAGACACTATGTTATCAGAAAGGCACCCAGTCTCATAGATAGCAGTGATTGATAGATGGTCCCCAATAAGGAGAATCCCTCTTTGTCAGAATTGTTCTTTGTCAGAGACATGCAGGTTGTCTGAACCTAAAAATATTGTAGCCTGTGTCCTCAGTGTCTACAGACATATTCTGCTAATTGACAGGCTGATGTTACTCAAATCAGTACTGATAGTGCAATATTGCATTTGTATTTGTAGAGTAACAAATAAGACCCCTCTGACAAGAGGTCTCGAAAAGGGACATAATCTATAGTATTTTATAAAGATCTAATTTACTATAAGCCTTAAAGATCTGTAGTGGGTAAGAGCTTGTTATTTGTGCATCACTCTTGTGTACCTCTTAGGGGAATCTGAGAATACTTGTTATACGATAAACACAGTAATAGATATTTCATGGAAAAGATTTTTGAATCTGCTCTGGCAGATTGAAGTTCTGATTATTTTTTTTATCTGGGTAGCAGAGTCCTGGTAAGATTGCTGCTCTCAAGCTGTTGTGATTTTCTTACAATCATTGTTTCCCTGTCCATAGATATTAGTAATACTTTTAGTCATCAAAATGTAAGGTTTTGAGAAATATCCAAGTAGTTTCATCATGACCAGTTGTGAGATTTAGCTGGAGACTGTTGTTTCTTTGCTTATTTTTTCCTTCTGAAGTGACAGATAACAGGAACAGTGAAACCCACTGCAATGTTTCCTTTCCCCTTTTTGCAGACTTTCTCCACTCCCTACACCTAAGTGCTTATGACAGACTTTTATTTTATGTTTTATATTAAAGAGTGATTTATGATTAAATGTTAATGAAATAGAATTTTCACCGTGCTTTCATTATATTCTACTAGTTTGAACATTTTTCAAAGCAGCACACCAAAACCCACTGTTTTCTATGAATAAATAATAAAAAGCTTGTCTGTACATTATCATTCATGCATTCTCTAGTTGCCCCATTGGTGATTTGTCTGCCAGAGTAAAGTGGGCACTTCACATTAAACAGACCTTAACTAAAGCTAAAATTAATGTGATGATTCTGTATAGTTCTTCTTCCCAAATCTATAAAATGAAACCAGTTGTACAGAAATCCTCACTGAATCTAGTCACACACACAAAAACTCTTGATATCCTACAAGTAAAGGATTTTAAGTGCCTTCTGCATCATTGCCCAAAATGTTCCAGAGGAGCCCTATCAGCATTTGGGAGCTGTGCTTATAAACACAAGTCTAAAAGAGTGCTATGTTGCAATACAAGATGTAAGCAAAATTGAAACTAAAAAACTTAGCAAGGTATTTATTTTTAAAGAATGATAAATGGAAAGGTGAAGGTAGGTGGCAGTTGATAGGGAGTAGAAGGAACTATTTAACTAAGGTGGGGGAAACAAAAATTAACAGAACTGTTATCAAAAAAAAAGGGGGGGGAACAATGCCAACTCTCTGTTCTAATGAATTAATCCACTTAGAAGTAGCCCTGATTCTCTTCAAAGTCCAGGGGAGCTGCAGGGAGGAGAGGTACCATGGGAGAGGAGCTCTCCTAGGAGCTCATTGCAGAGGACCAAAAAAGCAGATAAACAGCCTTCAGAGCACACTGCTAACACCTGACTCAAACAGGCAACAGAGCCTCGTTTCCACAGAATGCAAAATATGAAGGAAACATACTGCTGCTGCAGGCACCCTTCACATTTTTACTGTGCTGTACCTGCTTATAAGATTTTAAAGCAACAGTTGTAAATTATCCCAAACTGTGAAAGTTTTTTTTGAAAATGGCCTCATGTGGTTTTTATAAACCTTGCTTTAAAGGTGTACATGTGTCAGGAGTTACCTCTTGGGAGTAAGCTGACTGACATAATGGAGTAAGATAGCTTTTAGGGGAATTTGGTAAGCTGAGGGGAAAAAACCAGATGCTTGTAGAAAAAGATTTTTTTTTTTTTTTCCTCAGATTGCAAAAATGGCTTTTTTCCACCCCATCTTCAGAAAAGAAATGTTCAGAGAAGAAACATTAGATTGTTTCTATAGCATAAGGATAGATTTGAAAATTGTTGATGTCCTAGGAAAGCAGGTGAACCATTACAAAGTCTGAATCTTTACAGCAGTGTTCAGGAATAGGTGGGAATTTATGCCTTCACAGAGGTAAAATCCCTCTAAAATTATCAGGACAGGGTCTGGCTGAAGTGGTGCAAGTTTTGCTTTGGAAAAGGGTCTGTGGATTTGAACTGCCATGCAGACCTTGTCTATATGGAGGCTGGTTATGCTATAGAAATCTGTGAAGGATGTCCATCTTAGCATCTTGTTTCGTTTCTATGACCCAGTTAATATCTCTTCCATTCCAGGATCTGATTCTTTATACTGTTTTTTAATGCTGCTGTCATCTTGGTTGATTTTGTTCCCATTTTTCTCACCTTTCATGTCTTATATGCTTCTCTGACATAGTTGCTAATATTACATACAGTTGCCTTTCTTGGTTTGCCATCACTATATAAGAAGAAATACAGAAAAATTACTGGACTGTTGAAAATATCTAGCCTGACTCAAAAATTTTCAAAAGAAATTTTTTAAATTTTAAGTTTATTGCAAAAGTCTGTAGCTATAGGTAGTAATAGTATTAATTAAGGATGTGTTAGGAATCTTACCTTAGAAGTAAGGTAACTGCTGCATTTAGGTGTGGTGATAATCCAGCAGTTCCAGCTTTTTTACTCATGTATTTGAACACAAGGAAAAGGTGACTTGTGCTTCTTTGTTGAGATGGTAAAGCTCCAGGTGTTTTTCCCAGGTATTTATGAGAACATACCAATACACAGTAAACAAAAGGAACAAAAGTGCAATAAATTCTGTTGAAGAGGAAGTCAGTCCAAAAGAGTTGGTAGAATTAGGAAAAATCTATTTTACATAATGATGTAAATACCAAGAGACATTCTTGTGTATAATGGAAACAGAAAAGGTGACTTCCTATCTATTCCATTGGGGATTTTTGGGCTTGGATTGTCTGTTTGGGTATTTTGAGTTTTTGGTTTTGGTTTTGTTTTTTTTTTTTGTGTGTGTGTTTTGTTTTGTTTAGGGTTGGATTTTTTTTTTGGTTTGTTTGTTTTTAGGTTTTTTTGGGGGGGGCGTTGTTTTGGGTTTTTTGGGTTTTTTCATTCCTTGGGTTTAATAAACAAATAAATTACAGATCCATATAATTTTTAGGAGATGTACTGCATGACTAATGTCAGAAATTATTCCATTCCATATAAGGTGGCGGGGAGTGGAGTTCCTTGCCCTATTTAGTTCAATTAATAATGAACATTAATGAATTACATTGTTCATTGCATTTTTTACCTTGTGTGTCCAGCACTTGGGCAGACAGGTGGAAACAGTCTAGCTGTGTTTTGCTGACAGATTTCTCTGGGCATACAGTTTGACTGTTTTGAAGGTACAATTAGAGAAGTGAATTGTTTTTCTGTAACACACCTTCTGCTATTTTCATGTGTGATCTAATAACAGATGAGCATTATTTACCTGCTTTCCTGGTATGGCAGATCATGTTTCTTTGCCCAAGGATGCTAAGTGAAATAAGGATTGGAGGAGTGAGCCCATTTGCTTAGGGAGGTTGGTATTTAGACAAGGAGGTTATGGCAGGATACAGAGCAGTCTGTAGGAAAAATACTGTGGATATAACTATTCTGGTAGAAGAACTAAATTGAAATGGGGACGCTACAGTTAATTCAAGTGTGATTACATTTCTTTGTTGTTAAAAAATTAAATCCTGGGCAAGAGGAAAGTTTGAGCCTGAAACTGTGTTTTGAAGCAAATTTGAGCTGATGCCTTTCCAAAACCTTTGGAGATTGCCAGACTGTACTCTTCAGGAGGTGGTTGCCTGCTGGACACATTTATGTTCTTTTATTGTCTAACTTTTCTGTGAGTTTATCAGCATCTTTCATCATGCAGGTTATTTATAAAATATCACTTACTAAGAAGATTTGCTTCTTTCCCACTCTTTTCTCCATTAAACTGTAGTTTGAGGGAAGGATTCACCTTCATGTTCTTTCATGTGCAACCTCTGGGTTAGCCTTTCCTTGCTCTTTGGGGATGGCATTTGCATTTGCACAAAAATCTTTGCAGTGCATCACTACCAGCATCACTGCTGAGCTCAGCCGTGGCCAGGGATGGATCTTTCTTGGAGCTGGCTGGCACTGGCTCCTTCAGTCATTAGGGAAGCTTCTGGCAGCTTTTCCCAGAAGCCACTCCTGTTCTCTGCTCCACTACCAAACCTTGCCACAAAACCCCTTTTTGCTCTTTTGGATCTATTTTGCATCTATTTTGGATACCAGTGGTTCATATTAGCATTCAAAGATGTCTGTGTTAGCTTTCACTGCATTTCAGACAAATGAAGCTTTAGTATCTCAGCCCAGGCTCTGAATGTGTGTTGTCTTTATTGTATCTGTGGTTTTTTTCATTATTTCACTACAAATATTCACAATTTTGGTTTTTGTAGTTCTGTGTTTACCCTGAAAAGTTATAGAATTGGGTTAAGAATTAAAAAGCTTTCAATGCATCCTTGTCCTGAAGCAACTCTGCCAGGCATGAATAACAAATGGATTGTTTTTCAGTCGAAGTGAATCAGCTGACATGAGCTTCTGTAGGGTTATATTTCTCCCCTCAAGTTATACAAGAATTTAGGTTACCTTGAATCAGTGATTATAGGCTGAATTGACCTCTGAAATTAGAGATCATGTTGAACCTTTTGAGAAGATCAAAATGTAAGGGATTCTGCGTTAGAGAAGAGGTATTTTGTCTGTGTTTTGTGCACATTTCGCATGACACTGGGTTGATTAGATGATTTCCTGAAGCCACAATTTAGTTCTTCAGGGTCTGACTATGTAATTTTTTAAAAAAAATACAGTATGCAGTAAGAAGCTGTACTGGTATTTATGATTGTTGATTCAAAAAAAAAAATCCAGGCTAGGTAGAGGTGGATATTTAAAGAAGATATCACTCAGTTGAAGATTATAAGGAAATAATTGCAGTTTCATTTTTTTAATGTTTTTTAATTTCTCTTCTATGTCAGTCAAGGATAAATATGTGTATTATGTTATTATTTTCATGTCTGTTATAATTAGAGCCTGAACAAGCACAGGGTTATAGTTTTTCTATTAAATACTTCTACTAGAAATTGTACTGTGGCATAATGAACCATCACTTTTCTTTTTCAACATCATGTAACTTTCAGTATAAATCTTCTGGAAGGACCATAAATTAATAGATGGCCTTAAGTAGTTTTTCTTCTTCCCCAATGTGACAATTTAAGGGATAATAAGATTTTTTTTTTTTAACTTTCTTTTAAAAACCCACTCACTTCAGAAGTGAAAGACTTTGCCTTTTGCTTCTGATAATTAGAGTCCCAAATTTGCTCGGAGTTAGACTAATCTGAACTTCCTATTAGATGTCTTTCACACTGCTCTCTGCATGTTTTCACTTTCCTGTGTCTCTTTCATCAATGCAGTGTCTTATTCCTACCCAGTAGCTGAAGGAGCTCCAGTGGAGGCTATTTTAGAAGTCTGGCCTTATATTTTTTGTTATTTTCTCTCTTTAACATCTGGCAAGTGTGACATTTTAAAGTTCAGTGTTTTCACCGGGGCGTTGAGCATTCCCTCAGATATTTTCCTGCAAATTTGTTATTTTTCATCAATAGGAAGCCCACAAGTACTGGGAGGTGAGTGCTGATCTTCAGTCTGCTTAGCTTGGCATAAAGCCCATGTGCCAAAGTTTTAGTGTGTGCCCTGATGGAGTCTTATTGCTGTGGTGATTGGGATAGCTGCTCCCAGGACTTCCCTGCTGAGAGGCTTGCAAACAAGCCAGGAAAGCTTGTGAAGAAAACTGAGAGCCTTGAGGAAAACTGAGAGCAACTTGATCCCATGGCTTTGGCATTTGTTATGTGAAAGGGTCCATTGGTGATGATGCCCTGATATTAATCTTGAATACATCTAAGATTTTCTGTGTTATTAAACCAATGGTGGTGGTATTTGCTAATGGCACCACTAAGGGAAGGTCACGAGGCACTTTTGGAGCCCTTTGGCATAAGAGCTTCAGGATCCCAGGCTGTGATTTCCAAAAGAGCGTGGTAACAGAGAACATCAGGAAGCCTCAGGAGAAATTAGGCAAGATAATGCAATTGCTGAAAAATTAACACAAGTTGCAGCTGTATGATAAAAGCTTTAAAAAGTTTTTTCAAACCATATAAAGTAAACAGAAAAACTAAAAGCGACTCCCCAGGCAGAACTAAAATAGATGCATTGTATCTGCTGAGGCTTAGTGTTGTGGTATTCAGCATAATTTGAAAGTTAGGGTTGCTTTAAAATTTATAGTAGTTTCTAAAAAATTCTTGAAAAACCGCTTCATATTCTGTTTCCTGAAAGTGCAAAAGTTCCACTAAGTACAGTAGGTTTCCTTGTTTTCATGTGTTAATTCTGGTATTCTAAAAGCGTGCAAATGGCATTTGTCTTTGGATTTACAAAAACTCCAGATATTCAGAGTTTGAATTATTTAAACTCCCACAACACATGCACTTTTGCTTTTCAAGCTTGAGTTATAATTTAATTAAAAACTTCTGGTGCATCGCTAGCTATTTAAATATTAAAATGTTCCATGGATCACTTTCGATTATCTACCGTCATGAAATTCCTGAAGATGTCAGATTTTTAAGATTCCCAAAGTTGCACTTGGAATTGTCTGTTGATGCAAAGGGGACTGTGATAATTACATACATCCATTAGTATCAGCAGAGGAGATAAACTTTGGGGAGGCTTAATGGGCATGTCTCAGTGACAGCTAGCAAAGAACATTTGGCATGATTAAGGATGGATTTGAATGTACTTGAAAATATACTCTCATTATGGACGCCCAGTGGAAGTTGCACTACAAATGTTAAATTCCCCAGAAGAAGAGTTGTGTGGCAGGGAAGCTTTGAAATCCACTGTGGCCGTCATCCAAATTACTCTCTTCTCTTTGTGTCTTTCCGCTGTCAGATTCACTTTGTGATGCCCAACTTGGCTCCCTGCATCTTTGAAAAGAGGCAACCTGTTGGTTTCTGTGTTTCAGATTGTCCGAAGATACATCAAGGACTGGCTTGAAAGGAAGAAGCCTCCATTTGGTGCCATCAGCAGCTGTGTGCTCCTGATGATCATCTACACAACGTTCTGCGATACTTTCGCCAATCCAAATATTGACCTGGATAAATTTAGCTTGATTATAATCGTGTTCATAAGTAAGTTCGGCCCTAAAGTGACTTTTTTTGTGTGTTTCAGGTCTGTAATGAGCTACTTGTAGTGGAGGAGCAGTGGGGGTACTGGCATGGTGCTAGAGCTTCTAAAGCATCTAGTAAACCAGATTGCCAAACTTCTTAGGAGCTGGATGCATTTAGGGGGTCTAGTAAGTATTTAGAGAGGAATGAACCCTGCTGTTTAGGTGTGCCTGAGGTTGCTCTGTGGCCCTTCCTTTCTGAAAGGGCATAGTAGTACTTTAGAAGCATTTATTGGCATTCTGGTTTTTCTGGTTTTGGCTTCTTTGTTATTAAACATTCATAAAATGCATAGATGACATGTTCCAAACAGCAAGGAAAGATTTGGGGACGAACTATTTCTCAGAAGCATTGTTATAATTTTTAAACTGCTCCTTCTTAGCATATTATAGACCTAGAAACAAGTTGGGAGTTTGAATGTGTTGATCTGTTTCTGTGGAAGAGCACATTTCTTAGTTTGTTTTAGAAGCACTCAAGTCATTCAGCCTTAAATAACATCCACGTGAGAATAGGCTGCTGGTATCCTTGCCATCAGCTGGAAACACTCTTGCAGATCCCTCCCTCCCAGGGAAAGGCAGTGCTGTACAGGCACTGTCTCCTCTCCCAGCAGGGAATTCCCATCTCGCTTCAGACTGTCCACAAACAGGAGTTTCAATTTGCATGGAGGAGAGGTAACTACAATATACTTCAGTATAAATCACATCTCATACTCTAAAACTGTTAGATTTCAAGAAATCAGTCCGTCACCTACTTTGAGGTGTGTGTGTATGTTTTTGTCTAATAAAAATAATGTATCTTCTACAAATCTGACCTCTACTAAAGCCAGTAGGAAATTTGCCCCTGCCCTTTGTGCATCAGATCTTAATTCTGTTCTATTTGTGACATTTTTTAGATTATGAAACACTATACCTGTGTAAAATAATACATGTAATTATAAATAGTACTATATAGATGTTTTATTCTGAAAGCAAAGAAGTAGGAAGCAATGCTATGGAGTTTTTTTTGAAATGGAATAAATACTTCTTTGCACTGGCACCCAAAAAGGACCTTGCACTTAAATCAGAGCAGAGTTGTCAGCAAAAAAGTATGGTACAGAGATTTTCAACTCTGATTTAACATGCAGAGAAGCTCAGAATGAAGTAATTTTATGCTGCTCTGCTGACCATTACTTTTGGGGGGGAAAAAAAGTTTCTTTTTTATTTAAAAAAGGCATGTTCTTCCTAGAACAGCTGATGTACAGTGTTTGCTTCTGTTGCCTTGCTTGGCTTTTAGTTCTCTTCCAGACAGCTCTGTACTTGCACCATGCAGAATGAAATGTACTGTTTTCTGTGGAATACACTGAAAATCATATCTACGAGTTCATTGCCAGTGTGCACAACTGAAATTTCTTAGTAAGAGCATTAACATAATCATTGGAACTGCTTGGAACATATTAGAAAATTGGTTGGGTTTTTTTTTTCTGGAATATTTATAAAACCAAGAACCAAGGAAGTTTTGGAGATGGGTATGCACACTGTATTCTAGAAAAAGTTTCTGTATCACCATTGGATGTGTTGGCTGGATGTGTGTATTGTGTTACACCAGGAAGTGAAATTAGCATGAGGAGTTTGAGGTGAAACTGAGTTTGTTATTCTGCTGATTAATGTTTTTATGTAATTTTTATGCTAATATTCTAGCCATGGCAAAAGACTCACAAGAAATAATTGGTAGCAACACATGTTTATTGCTTTACAGAATTATGTGTAATAAGGGATTGGTTTTTTCTGTGCATATTAAATTATTGTGCTTAGTTGGAGAAAAATTGTAATTCAGGCACAATGGATTGCTCCCTTAGTTCATGAAGGAGGAATTAAGTGGATGCTGAGGTGACATTTATATATTCTAGGAAATGTATGTAGGAGAATAGAAAATGTCACTGGTAATAGCTAATATCCCTGCCATGTTTCCCTGTTGTAAACTGGGGTCAAAATCAAGTGCACAAGTCTTGACTTGCACTGCCCTATGGGGTATGTCAGCCTTATTGCATTCACAAGTTTTGTGAGGAACAGGGAGAAGACCCACCCCAGATTCAGCTGCAAGTAAAAGCCTTTCCCCCAAAGCCCACAAACTCAGAAGAGGCCTGTGAAGGTCACAGGGTCTCTCCTCTTGCCTTGTGTGCTCTGGGGTGACGCTCGGTCTCTGCAGCTACTCATGGAAGCCACTGGCTTCTCCTCATTTCTCTGCAGTCCAGGGAAGTGCTCTGTGCCCCACAGAGCCCCTGTGGGTGTCAGCAGAACTGGCAGAGAGAGGAGTTCCCCTTGGGATGCTCAACTCCCTGCACTTACAGAGCTGACTGAGCTTGAAATAAATGTCCGACACACAATGCCCAGCCCAGGAATTAGCCTTTGTCTCAGAGAGAATTCAAACATCTATGATGACCTTCCTCTCCCCATGAATGATCATGATTAATATACCCAAGGCTGAGAATATTTACTTGGACCATCCTTACACACTGTTTTCTCCAGTAAAATAGCAAGTCTAAATGCCCAGCAACCAGAGCATGTCTGACAGATTTTTATGTTGTCAACCCAATAAGCAAAGGAGTAAACAAAGAGATGTGCAGCCTATGCCCTATTTCCTGCCATTCATCGTGTCAAGAAATCCTTTATTCAGAGGAGTTACCCCAAGAAGAACTTGTGCAGCCATAACATTAATTCTAGCTTCCCTGGATATAATGATCTGTATTGTTCTTTCAGGCAGCCTTTAAAGGTTGTCTGTCAGTGGATTTCTCTGGCTAGACTTGGTCCAGCCTTGTTTCTGACCTGTAATATGGGAACAAAAGGCATGGACACAGTAATTACTATTGTGGTCTAATTTTAGCTTCTTTCTCTTTCAGTATTTTCTGTTCAGATGAGCTTCATGTTTTTGACTTTCCTCTTCTCCACAAGGTAATTTTCTGTGCTGAATCACAGCCTTTGAATGTTTCTTTTGTGTGATATCTTTGGTTTAGGTGACAAAGTTTATGCAAATGTGTAAAGGCAGGTTTCTGAATAGGGGTGACCTCATTTTGGTATTTTGTATTGTTCTTACTGCATTTTCTCTGTTGGAGTTTCATGGGCTATGAGAGCAGGACCTGAATTCTGTCCTTTCTTGTGTGTTAATTACAGAGTTGTTAAATCTCAATCAATCACTGCTATACCTCATCCACTGAAAAAAATGGATTTGCACAGATGTCACTGGAGGTATAATTTGCCCTGCAGACATGCTGATGACATATGAGAGAGAGAGCTCAGTTTGACTTTTTACATCTCAAGATACATTTTCTGGGCTGGCAATTCACTCCTCTCTGTATATGTCAAATTTGTTACATTTATATCGTGATTCTTAAAAGACAGTTGTCCTGGACAAGTGTTTGGTCGAGCAGTTTTGTTTTGTTTTGTTTTGTTTCTTTTTTAAAATATCAACCAGGAAGGACATTCCTGGTTTTACATTCACTTCTCAAATACTAGTACTGTGAGAATGGCGTTAGCCAGTGACTCAGGGCATCACTGCTGCTGGTGGGAGTAGCCACAGCTGTCCTCTCACTTAGACTTATTGGAGTATTTGTTTTAGCAGCACCCTGCTACAATACAGCAGACTCCAGGCATATGCTTTATATAAATTATACAATATCCATAAGGGAGAAGCACAAAGAAGGGTACAGTATCTTAGAGCTACTTAGGCTTTTTTTAGTGCCACAAGAAAATTTCTCTGTGACAAGATCATAACCTGCCTTAAACGGCATTTTTATATAACTTCTGAACTGCTAGACCTAACCTGGGGGGAGGATATGCCTGAACTGTGAAATCTAAAATGCCTTAAGCAGTAACCAACTCAGTAAGATGAATATTTACAATCTCATAAAATTACTCCTAATTTGGACCAAAGGGTGATCCATTGGCCAGTCATCTCTCTTTCTCTGTATATATGTAATTTTCCCACACCTCCTGGCCTTAGTCCCAGTGTTTAAACCCTTAAAAGTAGTTTTTCTCTGAAGTGGAAGCTAACTCCTTAGTGTAGTCTCAATATATTGTCCGAACTGAGCATTTGGTTACTGTTCCATACTAGGAGAAGAAATCATAGGTCATTCTCTCTTCTTTTGTGGAGGCAATTGGCCCCTGCTGTGATATTTATGCACGTTTGACAAAATAAGCTTGACTGGAATAAAGTTGTGTCCTACACACCATGTCTTCAAAATTCCTACACATGGGAGTGTAATCATTAGAGAGCTTGCCACAACAGAGAAATAATTCTGCTAAAAAAAAAAATCAAACACTACTGTTCATTTATGGGTGGAATTATTTCTATCACTAGACTGATCAAAGTGATGTGAATGTGTATATGGATCCTCAAAGTAATAAATTTGATAGATGCTGTTTTAAGAAGGTTTTTGCTATCAGAGGTTATTAAAACTCTTTTGTTTTGTAGGAATAACTCTACTTTCACACCAGCAGACACAGTGGCTATTGTCTTCTGTTCCACACACAAATCCCTCACCCTGGGTAAGTCAGGAGATGAGCTCGTGAGCAAAGCAACAGTAACATTCATGCCTTGCTGTGTTGAAAAAAAATTGGTTTAGTTACTGGTTTTTCTGCTTAAGTGGTTTTGGGTTTAATGTGACAAGTACTGCAACCAGTATGATACTAATGGTAGGATAATATTCTTGCACCAATGAAATAAGTGCTTCCTACAGGGCAGGGCACACAATCTTCTCAGTGGAGATTTTAGTCGTTGTAGAGTAAGACCACCTGATTTGTGGAAAGCTGTATTTTTCTTTCTGTTCTTATTCTGTTCTGTTGCCTAATCCAATGCTGATAAAATTTCAGGTTTGTTTCTGAAGAGATTGCAAGGTGTATCTGCCCAGTTTGACAGTAAAATCTTACATCTAAAAGCTGGGATGTGCAAGTGAAAATCAACGGACTCAGTGTATTCAGAAATCACAAATAGACAATACTCTTCTGTTTAGCATGAACAAAATGTGTGTGTTGAAGTCTGCAGGTACTTTGGATGCCTTATTTCTTGGAATTCCTTTATCAAAACATCCTAGAGATATTTGGCACTTAAAACCCTGTAATGATAATAGAATGTTCTGATGGATATTCACAAAATACTGTTAAATCAGAAAAGCTTACAGCCACTTGCTACTGGTTCATCCATTATGTTCAGTCAGGGACACAACTGGACTGTTTTCAGATTTTAAAAAGATGTTTGGTAAAGCATTTATGTATGACTGAATATCTGACTCTTTTCAAGAGTGTATCTGTGAAAGAGGAACACAGCTAGTGTCAATAACAAAGGTAAGAACTCAGCCTGAAACAGGGGAAGAATAAGTTGGGACTTAGATGTTTTCCAAGTTGGTTTGATAGAGTGAAACTCACCTCAGGGTTTTTTGTTTCTGCCAGGCCTGTGCTGCAGAACAGTTAGCAAGTGCCTTTGAGAGTCTGTGGGAAGTGTAGGAGTTCCTGGAAGACAAGGAAAAGTCAAACAAAATGTCCCTTTTTACAGTGGAAATGAGGAGGGGATGACGAATTATAGATCAGTGAGTTCTAACTTCATTTTTTAGAATACTACTGAACCAAGTCATTAAACAAATTATTTTAACAGTGTAAGAAGAACAAGGAAATGAGTAACAGCCCCATTGCTTTGTCAAAATACATAGCATACTAAACCAACCTACCTTCCTTTCACACAGTGTCCTGTGGGTTGCAGAGAAGTAGCAAAAGTTGTGTGGCTTTAGAGTGTTATGACTTCTGATATTTGCACAATGCTTTGGGCTCCACAATTCAAAAATGATGTGGACTAACTAGAAAGAGATCAGAAGAGAGTGACATGAGTGATCATAGACCTCAAAAACGTGACCCCAGAGGTAGATTGAAGCACTTGGGATTGTTGAGAAAAGATAACTGAGGTACTACAGTGAACTTCAAATGCGTAAAAGGTTGATGCAAAGAAGGAAGAAAGTAACTCTGTCACAGTGGACTTTGTAAAGGGAAGGACTTTGTTACAGTGATGATGATTTAAGCTAACAATCAGAAAATCCTGTCTAGTGTAAAACAGTTCAGCTTTGGAATATGTTGCCTATTGATGTCTTCAATCTCCTATCATTGTAGACAAGCCTCAGATGGGAATTAAATAGCTGGACTTGATCCTGCCTTGGAGCAGAACATAGATTAAATGACATTGGTCTTTTCCAGCCAAATGTTCTATGAAACTGAGCTTGGACTAATAAATGAGCACGTATTCAGGACAGTTAGACTTGTATTTGTAGAAAGCAACTGCACACATAAGTCATAACAAGCTGCTCTGCTTGCTGTTTGGAGGTGTGTATGAACTTAGGGCACAACTGGGATACTACAGAAAAAAAGCTGGAGAAGCTGGTTGTGTTTAACAGCACAAATGTGCAAGTTTCCCCTTCTCTCCCTGGTAAGAATAGTTTTATATATGCTCTGTTGAATATTTCTGCCAGCTTTGCCATGACACTGAGAAAATAAGCACAAAGCCTTTTTAAATATTTAGGTCCTAAAGGGGCTTGCCATCACCCCCCAAAAAATGAGGACTGTTCATTTCTTTTACTCACTCTACCAAGCATCCTTATGCAGCCTGTCTTGACCTGACTCTGTGCACACAGCTGAGTCAGTTCACTTTTCTTCTGCTGCTACACTCTCAATTTTTTTATTTTCTTTTCTTTTTTAGAAGAACTTAGTTTGAGGTTCCTAGATCCCTTGACCTTTTGGTTCGCATTTTCCCAATTCCAAGTTACTGCTTGCATTAGCATAGCCTCATGAGCCAGCTTTTGTATTCTGCAGCTTTCTTTGCCCGAGTACACCGGCAAAAATACTTTGGCCACCTTGACTTCAAGGACTCCTGCAGCTTCTCCCCAGCCATTAATACCTTTTTTCCATAGTCCAGATACCATGTCTAGGTGTGCAGGTTGAAGTGAAACAGGTAGATGGTGGAACGTGGTAATGTGGGGCTGTTTGTCAGCTGTGGACTGTTCTGTCTGTCGGCTTTGGGGCACACTGCTTTCCAGCCATCTTGGGAGGAGGATTGGGAAATGCTCTTTTTGGCAATCCCCTGGGAGCTTGTCCTTGGTTAGCCTGAAGTACCTGCTGCTCTTGTGTTCACTTCTGCTCCACAGGTGTCCAGGTGTGCCTGCTGTATCAGATTCCATCTGGCTGAGTTTGGGACCACTGATATTTTATTCTGTTTGGTGTTAGTACCAATTCCAGATGACGTAGAGCTGTAAAAAGACAAACTTGAAAATAAGAAGTAGAAAGCATGAAAATAAGAAGTTTGGGGTGTTACAAAGCCAGGGTGTAATGAGGCATGCCCCTGAGCTGATGATGTAAACAGATATGTTAACCAGAGCAGGTGGCATTTTTTTCTTCACTGAAAGTGGGAGCAGAGTAGATCTTATTCATTTTTAAGGTTTAGCTGTTTCTGAATGACACTTAAATCTTTCCCTGTCCACCCTGGTCTTAGCAGAAACAAACACAGACATTTTGGCCCTTACTCCTTTGCTGTTGTGGTACATTTCTACTTGTCCATAGGTGTTTATAATAAACTGCGCAACAAGAGATCTTCTGATTGCTTATAGTGGAGAGAGCTTCTCCTTCTGTCGCTGCAATGCCTGAAAGCACAAGCATGGCTCAGGCTCTCATTTCACATCCGTTGTGGAGCTCTGCTTTGTTTGTCTTCAAGATTCCAGTGGCAGTGTATAAATGACCCCCCAGCACTTGTTCTTTCACTTTGAAACTGATTTCTCTCAGCTTGGCAGGTGAAACTCCAAATAGGTATGTCTGGCCCATTCCCTGGGGAGCTGAGAATGGCACCAACTAAAGTGGGAGAAGAGCTGACAGCTTTAAAGCTTTAGAAGTGGTAATAAGAGAGGCATGAGAAGACTTTTGTAAGTCACTTTCTCCCACACCATATTATGAAACCAACTAATTCCCATGCAGTGCATGCTCATGAGGCCAACTGCCACTTCCACTGTTGCATCCATGAATAAGTTCTTGCTCTGCATGGAGATGAGTGCTGTTCCCATATGCTGGGTTTTATTTTGTAGACAGAACAGTTGACACACTTTTTGTCTCAAAGATCAGAGTGCAGGGCGTGTTTGTGTAAGGACAAATTACACAGGGTAGGTGCTTTTGTGTTCCTTAGCTGGGAGCACAAGCCAGTACCTCTGCGTAGAGGTGGGTGCTTTGGCAGGGTTCTGAATACAGGCCACCACACCTTCAGAAAAAACCAATGTTTGTTTGCATTTCACCTAATGAGTGAAGCAGGAGATAAGCTTGCAAGGAAGCCAAGATAAATATAGTATCCACAATGGCCTCTGGCATTTTCACCCCCATGTTGTTCCCTTTCTCTCCTTCTCCCTGCTCACATATATGCACAGGACATGTGAGCACACACATATGCAGACATTTGATGCATGGCTTTTATTAGTGCATTTGCCATTGATTGATTAGTACTTAGTATTAGTACTTCTTCTATTGATTGATTGCAGATGAAGTGACTATTTGACCTTTAATTATGAGCCTTGCTATTGAAAATGACATTGAGCTATGGCTTCACATAATCCATCTGGAAAGCCCGACATGATGCCATTCCCTGGAGTTCATTCAGTGAGAAGAGGCCTCAAGGAAGTGCAAAGCTATCACTGTGGCTCATTTAAAAAATACTGCAGTTGTTGCTTGCACTTACACAAAAGTTGCAGCTGAATGCAAAACGTTATTTTATTTTTTTACAGAGAGTGAATTGCTAGCTATAAGTTACAACTCTGAAAAGAAAATTCAGGATTGTCAAAATATATATATTTGCTTTAATTCTTGATATTCACTATGTAAAATTATTTTATCAGCATCAAAGTACTGTTGCCTATCTTAGCTACCTCGAGGGCAAAAATTAATACTGGAGGTATGATGAACAGTAGATTAGTAAAACAGAACAGAAAAAAACCCCCCTACCTAATAATAAGATCAGGGTATTGTTTGTGATGGAGGATGTATTTTTCCTCATTTGGATTCAGCAACGTAGCAGTTCTCTCACCATGAAGCCCTTCCAGTAATACAATCAAAGTTTCTAGCATACCAAATACTTTCCAGAAGAATAGAGTTCTTTCTAGAAATAAAAGCCAAAACACCAACTTTCTTTTGTCTTGTTTTAATTTAATTCAAATTTATTTTTTAAATAGTCAGCTTCTTACTGCTCAAGCACTTGAGCAATGGCCTGTACTTGAACAATTCTTAAAAACCTGAAGTAGTGCACAAGTAAATGCAGAGGGGAATGTCTGTGAGGAGATCATCCGGCATGTGCCTTCCTCTGAGCTCCCCAGCTGCACAGTGGGACAGAGGGCATCATGCTCACGTATAGCTCCAATCTGCTCCCAGCTATCTATAGTTTTCCACCATGCTTTCTGCAGATATCACCTCAAAAGATTTTTCAGGATAAACAATATATTGAAATGTTGTAGTAATTCATTGTAGACTCTTTTTTATTGTATGGTGCTAATCACCTTTCTCCTTTAAACAGAAAAATGCTAAAATGTTCTAACTTGTGCTAAGATAAAAGGTGGATGATTTTAAAAAGGAGGCATCTCTTAATCATCCTGTAATAGAAAGGTAAGATGGCAAAATCATGTGTGTTGCCCTAAGCAAGTATTCAGGCTATTCTCTGGTATTTTTGGAGTGTAGTGGTTATTCTCTGCTCCTGGCAGAGAACTTTCCTCTAAGGCAGTTATTCATCAAGGTTCTCTGCCTTTCACTTAAAGATACAGAAAATAATCCTGGTTAACTGCTCTCTGAAAGTTTCTGAGAGTAAGACTTTTGATGCTGGTTTTTACCTTCAGGATTTTCCCATGAGTGTTGGACAGGAGACATTACTGCATCCTGTCATACTTCTTTGTGTTGGTAGTGTTTGAATTTGCATTTGTATCTTTTACAGGCTTTTAGTCTCATTCCTTCCCCAGGTGTCTGATAGGGTGATGTAAGTGAAAATGATCTGGCTACTCCTCTGCCTAGAACTGTTGGTGCTATCCCTCGGGGCAGAAGGGAAGCTGATGGGAGGAGAATGCTTCAAAGAATGAGTGTTTTCCAAAGGCTGTGTCTGGACTCCTCATTGCTCCTGTTAGGAACTCTCCCATTTCTGCTTCTGAGATCCCCCAGGTGTGGGCTTAGTGACTGCTAGAACCATTTTTGGGTTTTGATGCAGTGATTCTTCGGGCCAAAATGAAATCTTTTTCTCATCACTTCAGTCTTTGCCCAGCATTTGCTTGGAAGGAACAGCAAGTTTTTGTCTGGGCTTTTTCCTCAGCTCTGTGATTCTCCTCTCTGTCTCTGAAAAATAAGAACCAAGGGATTTATGTTACATGAGAAGTCAGTGGGGAGAACTGAAGCATCTTGATCTACTGCCGTTTTCTCATGTTAGCATCTTTCTTTTGTAGGTAGGTGAGTCACATTTCCTAGCTTGGCAATCTTCAAGAGCTAACATTTTGTTCTTACCCACCAGTATTATCAGTCATGTTATCACCAAGTAACTGTCATGTTGTCTTTCTCAGTAGACCCTCAAAAATGCCTGGGAAATGCTGCTTCCTATTTCCAGGACAGCTGCAAACCCTTGTATATCTGGATATAGAAAATACAAGATTTTATATAGATCTGTTTATCTATATAAGAATATTAGCAAACTGAAATATAGACAGAAGATTTCTGTAACTGGGTGAGTGTTTCCTGCTTGCACACACCAATCTCCCTGAGGTGAGATGCTATCTTGTACATGAAAGCATTTCTGCAATACTTACACCATCCCTCACATGGGGGGACTACCTTCACAAGAAGTCAAACTGATAGTTTTGGGTAGCCTGTGGTCACTGGGATCATCTATGCCAGAGTATCCTGTTTTCTCTCATTACTCATACGTGACTGGCCCCTCTTTGCCTCCTTCAGAGCAGAGCATCCCTGGGTCTGAACTTGGCAGAGGGAAACGTGCTGGCAGGCCAGTCTGACAGTAGGAAATGGCCTAACTCACTCCTGTGAGTTACAGTGGCTTTGGGGTAGAGTACCTGGCTCTCCCTTGGTTTTTTTTTTTTTAACCACAAGTATCACAATCAAGTACATTGAATCTGTTGCAGTTTAGTCAGTTTTGACCTCTCTGTGATTTCAGAAGGGGAAATGCTAGAGCAAATTAGGTAATCTTCTTTCCTTTCTGACCTGAAGCATATGTTTCTTTGATTAGACCTAGAATGTGGCAAGAAATCCTGTACCAGCTCCCAGGGCCTCCTTTTCATCTGTATAGATTTTTTATTAATATTTAGAAAGTTTGCCTGCAGCAGTACTAAAATGTGCATCAGAGGACAACAGTTGTTTACTGTGTTTGAACTGAAGAATCTCACCCAGGAGATCTCATTCACTTGAAGTTTACATCTCTCAATCTCGACTTGCAGAAAGAGATCGATGAATAACAATTGTCATTTCAGAGTTGCACCTCTCCAATTATTTATTTGGTTGTATGTCTTTCCTGAAGCACATGTAATTGGATCAGACACTAAAAACCAGATTGCAGGTTTTTAATGACAGCATGCTCATACATCTTTATAGTGAAATAAAAGAAAGTAAACACACATATCCATCTATGGATAATGATAATGACTCAGGAGCTGTGCCTCCCCACCTAAAACAGTTGAAGTTAATTTATCTACTTTAAGAAACTACATTATATTCAGCAGACAGCTGACAGGTTACCCTTGGGAAGATCCATGTTTGGACATGACTCAAGTTGGTTTGTTGTTTTTTTTTTTACCTCAAGCTGGCAGAGGCTACGTCACCCATACTAAAGCTGGTGACTATTGAAGATGATGTTGAGTCTCCCTGAGAGAGTTGTATCTACATTTGCTGCTCTCAGTGCACCTTCTGGCAGCCAGTCTGAGCTGCTGACTCCAGACACTTCTAAAGCAGTAGGTGCAAACACATGAGAAATCAACAGCAGCAGCAAAACCTAGAGATCTCCCATTGCAGGATAGTTTGGGAGTTGGGAACAGGGATTCAGCTCCAAAAGCTACCATGACAACTGCAAGCACAAACCCCTATCCATAGAGTTTTAGAATAGGAGATAGTATCCCATAGGATTTCAAGTGTAGGGAGCTGTTTTCTCAAAATGCCTTCCCAAACGGAGCAGTAAGGTTTTCTGGCCTCATATATTCTTGTTTGTTTGTTTGTTTTGGATACAGAAATTAGATGAACAAAGGAAAAATTACAGGTTTTTCCTTTATGAAAATAAGGGGTTTCCTTGTTTACTATTTATAATGAATTTATGTATCATGTTTTCCTTTGCATCAAGGTTACATCTGGAGAAAAGCTTTTAAAAAAGCTGATGAAAAGATAATATGGAACAGGTTGGAGCATAAACCTTTCCTGCCTGTGTTTACAAATATAATAAGAACTACAAAGCATGGTTTTAATGGTTTTTTTAAATAATATTTGTCTATAAATCTATATAATCAAAACTTTAATACTGTGAAATCTTAGTCTCAGCTGTGTGTGGAAGGGCAGTAGTCTTCAAGGAAATAATCAAATCTCAGCTTTGTGGGTTTAGGTTGCTTGTCCATATCTTTGTCTAGAATTCCTTTCATTAGCAGGTTTCCTGTACTAAACCTCTAGAAAGGGTTTTAAATTCTATTAATTTTAGCTTTGTAGCTTAGTTATTGATACCAAATTTGTAGTTCATTATCAGTTTGCTGCCTGTGCTTTGAGTAGGGCATGTGTATGAAGAGTGAGCTGATATCCAAGCAATAAGAAAAGCACTGAAATGTGAGCATGGGCTTACAATGTTGTTACAGCCACATTGTGATGCCAAATCAAGAATAAGTCACATAAGAAAAATGACTTATGGTGGTTCAAATCATTCCTGCATTCCCTGTTAACTAATTCCTACCATCATATTGCCAGCCAGGTGGAGGTGTTTCTGGAGTCTCAGGTACCAGTCTTCAGTTTTTGCTGTTAAATGTTTCATTGTTAGCAGCTGGTAAGATTACCTATGCCGTTCATTAAACATCACTTCCTATCTGAATGCACCCATTGAAACCCCAGAAACAGACAAAGTGTACTTTCTTTTTCTTCCTCCCAGCTTTTGCTGTTTTATTTCCTTAAAACTTTGATAGTATCAAGATATGCTGTTCCCTGGTAAGTGTACTTACATTGCACTTGAATTACTGATTTCTGTATGAGTATAGTGGGCTAGTTACCTGAAGATAAAGAATGAGCAAAAGCATTCAAAGCATATTACTTTTTTTCCTTTTTTTTTAAATTCTTGTTAGAGTTACAGCAAAAGGAAAATCCTCTTTCTCATTAATTTCTCTTCCTCCTTTACTTAAGTATTAGACCATTCCAGTCACTTAGCATAAATTCTTGCATCCCACAGGACTGTAGGGCCAATATGGGGCCACATCACTGATTAAGGGGAGAGCCTTGCTGGTAATTCTAGTTCTGAAAGAGGTAAATCAGTTAATGTAATGCAAGGGGATTGTTCTTTCCCAAGGAGAGGAAGGTGGTTTTCAAATGGTTTTGAAGATTAGGGTCCATGCCTCCAAACTGAGTGAGGACAGCCTCCATTTTGCAGTTTTCTCTTGCAGTTCTTCCAAAGTCTCTTAACATCCCACAGTCCCTTGTGTAATCTCTCCCTCAGATGTTTGTTTTTACCACTCCATGAGCCTGGTTTTTGCTTTCCATTACACTTGTCACTGACCAGAAATATGAAAACATACTGAGAAAAAAAAAAAAAAAGTTTGTTTTTTTTTTTTTTTTTTTCCCCTGAGAATGTTTTAGGCATGAGTCTTCTTCATACAGCATGTATGTGGGCAAAAGGGCACATTTCTCCCTGCCGTGTAAGGCGATCTCAGCTTACATTGGAAGGTGCTTTCTTGGGCTGGAACAGGAATACTCAGTAGAAAAAAATATTTGCATTGTTAGAGGTTGTCAGGTATCATTTAGCTATTCCTACACCTGAAAGAAACTGGTCCTTAGGGAAAAGCATTTAACTTGAATTCAGGATGTGCTTTGGAGAGGGCATGGATGTAGGAAAAAGAATCCAGTTAATTTGTCAAAAGCATCTTCTTCTATCATGATCTCAGTATGTCATAGCACAGTCTGAACAAGGGGGCAAGGAACATCTATCCCTGGTTTGGCTTCACTGAGGACAGGCATAGTGTATTATCTTCTGCCTCCTCAAAACTAACCACAGCAATGATTTGCCTGGGAAGAAACAGGGAAACCCTCAAGAAAGTTTTCAAGTGAGATGTGCAGTGAGATCATGCTGTTCTGGCAGCTCTCTGCATGAACAACTCCTTTCTAATCCTCTAAACTGGGGATTTCTACCTGAATCTCACCAGCCCTTCCCATCATGCAGACACCAGGCTCCATGCAGAGCTCTTCTGAAACTTGGCAGTCAAATTTCAGGTGCTCATTTGGCTCTGTCTTTGCAGCATGAATTCAGACCCCACCCCATTCTGGCAGCTTAGGAGAGGTTTAGTGCAATATATGGCCCTCTTTACAGGCCTTTTCTCAGATGAAAAAAGAAATAGCTGTTTGACCAATAATGTTCCTTTCACATCAATCCCTGAGAGGATCCTTCAGAAGGAGAGTAGCATGGGGAGTGTCAGAGAAGCTACCATCATACACTTGATTCATTTTGTGTAATACACTTGAAGATTGTGGCAATTGGGAGTTCTGAAATGCATCGACAAGTACAAGGGAGAGGTGAAAATTGAGAGGCTAAGGCTTTTCTTCCAAGTATTTCCACTGCCTCTTTGTGAAGGTTCCTTGGCATTCTGATTCCTGAATGCCTGATGGTTCCATAGCCCTAGGATGACCTCTTTGTTTTGCCCCAAATCTCTTTTCCTGAGAAGAAATGCTGCAGTATTCTGTGATGTGGAATGTGTTTCAGTAATGTAGGCAATCGAGGTTTAGGATAAATTGTTTGTTATGAAGACATTGAAGGGAAAAAACCTATACAGTGAAGTATGGAAGTAGAGCAATAGCAATAATTCTGCTTTGGGTGTGAGAGATAATGGCCTGTGTTTTGGTGGTAATAAAAATTTTCTATTAAGTTCTCTGAACCCATTGCAATGTGATAGAAAACAGCAAATGATGAAACAGTGCTTTAAGGGGAGCTTACACATCCAGTGAGCATAAAATAAACATATTAAAATAGAAAAAAAACCCCTGATTTCCAGTACTTATTGTTTTATCATTTCCGTCATGGGTATAGGATAAAAGAAAACTCTTACTTGCTTGTTAGAAGAAGAAAGCTCCTACTTGAAGTTCTTACTTGGCAGATGTCAGTTGAAAGCTCTGCTAAGGAATATGCTGCAATGTCAAACTCTGTTGGGTAATTTTAGACAAATGTGTCATGTGTGACATGGAAATATGGCATGCTGTACATTAGTGATTTCCCAAGTGTTTGGATCAGGTAGTAATGTGCTGAGAAAGTGCTCTTTATCTCTCCACACTGTGTACTTGTATAGCAGTGGGGAAAGGCTTTTGGTAGAAATTACTTTAGTCAGAAAAAGAATCCATTTACAATATGTGCCTTCTAACATCTTTCAGACAATGCATTGTATTAAAGAGGCATTTTTTGATTAATGTTTTATAAACATTTTTCAGCATGACAGCTTAAAGTCCCTGTAAAATTGTAAATGCGTGCATAGTGCTCACTTCCATAAAGTCAAATGCCATCTCATAAAGTCTAGTTGGATCCTGTCAGTGACAGTGACACAGAATCAGTACCTTGGAGCATTAAAATTAATTTGCTTCATTTATATTACTGCAGTGATAGCTAGATGAAAAGAATCCTATATTTAAATTATCTTAAAAATACCTTCAAATCTTTTAGGGTTTTTTATTATTATTATTTTACAGTTAACTAAATGTAGTGAAGTGCAGCATAATATTTTCATGGGCCTTTTAGGAAATGTGAAAGTAGCAAAGGGGAAAGGGGAGGATGTGGGGGGCTATACTGGGTGCAGGCTGGGGGAAGGATTAAGTAGCTTTCAGTTGAGCAGGTTTTTAGAGAAGCAGTGGCCTTTGGCCAGGGCTGATAACCTGCAGCCTTGGAGCCAAATTGGAACACCCTGGAGTGACAGAGAGCAAAGAGGGCTTTCCTATACTGGGCTGCAAGAGCAGTCCTCTCACTCTTCCTTGCTGCTGTTGAAGGTCATGGATAACCAATGGATAAACAGTGTTTCCTTTGCTTTCCTGAGGTTTGCAAAGTGCTTAATGTGGGAAAAAAAAAAAAAAAAAAAAAAAAAAAAAAAAAAAAAAAAAAAAAAAAAAAAGCTGAGTGAGGACACAAAAAAGGGAGAAAACTGAAATGTGCTTCCTGTCACAGGCCTGTCTTCTCTCAGCTGCAGTGGGACTGTGATGTTGGTGCCCCTGCCCTTACTGGAGCTAAGTGATTTTAGAGGAAGTACCCAAAACTTACATGGCTGCAATGAGTGGAATCAAAGGTCTTGGGAAGCAAACCCTCAGAGGCTGGAAGCATGGGAGTGGAGAAGGGAAAAGGAGGAAGGGAGAAAATACAAACTGAAAAAAAGCCTTTGAATACTAGGGCCAAAGAGCAAGGAAGGAAGATGGGAACATAGGGGAGCACTGGTAGAAGAAACGTACCCAAACAAAGGGGAAGAGGGAAATTTGGGGTAAAAAGCTGGAAATACCAAGGATCTTGTTTGAAAGGGATACCTGTAGAACGATCTTTGTTTTTTCTCCCTTCTGCTGCAGCTCTCTGTATTTCTAGTCAGGTGGGGTGCTGCTGTCTCATCCCACTCCTTTCTTTGGAGGAGGATGGGATGCCTGTTAAACCCCCACTCTGAGCAAAGCTGACCAGCTTAGCACCAAAGAGAACTTTGTTACTCAGGTCTCGTGGTATTTAGTGAGTGAGGGTTTTTGGCAGAGAGTTGAACCAGATTGCTGGAAGCTTGTAACTCCATAAACTACAGCAGCATGAATGGGAGTTCATGGCGTGAGCCTTCAGTGTTTTTCACCCAAGTGTTTATATATGTATATAAATATACATATATATATGAGAAAAATGTAGTTGTTTTTATGTTTCATTTTAAAAGAGGTAAAAGTAACTCTTTGAGCATGTTTTTCCTAATTAGATATTTGCATGTGTTTTGTATGTTTGGAAAACCTTAGCAGTCATACTGACGCTTGCAGCTACTAGATACTGCTACTAAAAAGTTTAGATGGCATTTTAAAAAATAAATACAACTCATCCTGTTTAGTTCAGCTTTGTGGTAATGTTACTGGCACAAGCACTTGTGACTACACTATGGGGATCTCTGTCATGAAGTATTTTCTGAGAGAAAGGAAATTTGTATACTGGCAAAGTTAGAATTATAAAGATCAGAAAGGTCATAAAAAGGCAACAAGTTGGGTTTGGTTGTTGTTTTTTTTTTCCTTTCCATTAGACTAGTCCTTACCTGCAAAAATGATGATTATTTCTTCTTTTCACCAGTTAGCATTTCCTGGTAAATAATAGGAGCTTTAATTGCACATTAGAAACTTCCAGGAACCTATTGTTGTGACATGTATTTAAACAAGCTGTGAATTAAGAACCTCTCTCCACCCAGTGATCTAATTATATTGTCACGCTAATTATAGTATTTTGTATTTATATTTGACAACTTTAATTTTCTTTTCCTAGTTTATGGAAATAGTTTTCCTCTAGAGAATTTACCTTTTAGGCTGGAATTTCTTGTATTTCTTTCAGAAAATGTACAGTTACCTAAAGCATGTCTTAGTTGCTTTGAATGCATTCTGTTCACATCTCTGCCATTAGTTTCTGTGTGATCTTAGGCTAGTCATTATAGTGTTTCTGATTCTCTGTAGGAGTCCTCTTCAGCTTTCTAAAATGTTTTTGGATCTGTGGATGAAATTGCACTACCAAAACACCAGGTACTGTCTTACAAACAGAAATACAGCATGTTCATAGCTTGGGACTCTAGTGTATTGTTCTGTGATTAGAAAATGACCTGCGAGGGTCAATTTGAGGTGTGGAAACAGGTAATAAAACTTTAATCTGTTTACAAAACAGTATGATGGGCATTTGAGGTAAATTATATGCTTTAATATAGTGCCAATGCCCATTTAATTTCTATCTAAACACTATTTATTCCCGAGCCCCTGAAATTAGTGTTAATAACAAGCTATTCTGTGATAGGTCCGTGATGTTGTTTTGATGGAAATTATAATACTGAAATAAAGCATGCAAGCCTTTATTTATTTGATATAATCCATCCCTGCAAATATACACATAAGTAAAGGTTACTAGCATAGGCATGAGATTTTTAGTGGTGTAATGTGATGAAGCTAATAATAATGATAGTAATAATTATAATTACAATTACAAGAAATGGTGCTGTGGAAACATCATGAAGATTTCAGCAAGCTTGGACCCATGTCAACTATAGTGGGGCACTGGTGAAGTGGTAATATTCAACAAATAAGCTGTTTGCTCACACAGGGAGGCATCAACTTTATAAAAGGAAACCTGAAATGGTGTTGAGAATGGGAGTTTACCCAAGATATTAAGAAAAGTTTCCATAAATATGACATCTTAGGCTGATCTGAAACATCTCCTCCTGGGGAAATGGAGGGTATGTGGCACAAAGCTCAGTGTTTTGTCATTACTGAGGAAGGAGACATGGCAAAGCCAAACTGGATAGGGATTGGAGCAACGTGGTATGGTAGAAGGTGTCCCTGTGGCAGGGAGCTGGAACAAGATGGTCTTTGAGGTCCCTTCCAACCCAAACCACTCTGTGATTTTATGAGACACTCAGATGAGCTTTGTGAAAACTGTGTGTAGTCTGCTTCACTTCAAGGTTGATGCTGGCAGAGGATTCCTGGAGTGACATTTAAGATGAAAGAGAAAATAAGGTGCATTCTCAGAAGGCTCCTGAGGAATCACAGCTGCTCTTGTTGGCAGCTTTGCAAATATCTGGTCAGGCAAGACAGAGCTGGTTGCAGGTTTTGCCCACACCTCTACTGTGTTGAGCTTGGTAGCTAAGTTCCAAGACTTAAACAGATTATTTTGATCAGTAAAGTGCTCAAAGTAGGCATAATTGGTTTCATTACTGCAAAAGGGAATGAAAATTAATTTTACATATCACATCATCAAGCAGGAAGATTGTGCACAGAGATGTCTGATAGAATTAGCACTGTTGAGTGCTAATTAGGAAAAATGGCCCATCTCTAGGTCTTAGCACTCACTTCTTCCAGCATCCAGCAACTTCTGTACTCCAGCTGCTGCCTAACTCTTCATGGGCAGGATCACTTCATATTGCTCACCCAGCTGACTAAACCTCTTCTGTCTCATGGATCAGTCAAGGCAGGGAAGGCTCTCATTTGGATGCTCACCAACTGAAGGAATGTACAAGGAAAACATGACCCTCCTCCAGTGGAGAACAGATCCACAAAAGGTTGCAAAAGTTACAAGCAGGAGTTGGGCAGGTTGGTTGGAGGACAATCATGTGGACACAGAACAGCCCAGTGAGAGGAAGTAGTTAATAAGCAGTTCAGAACTGTGCTCAGCAACTGAACAGTCATGGTATAGCAGAATGTTTTGTATATCAAGTCTTCAGCAGTGGTTTTTATTTACTGCAATATTAGCAAAATTAGAAAAGGTCTTTTATGGCATTCCCTACTCCTCCCTTTCTGCCACAGAACTTTCTCTGTCTTGTATTTTTTGTTTTCATATTCTTGCTCATTTGGGTTGGATTTTTAATGTATAAAACATTTCAGTTCATTAGGATTTGGGGGAATCTTTTTTCTTTTTTTTTTTCTTTTTTTTTTTTGGTGAAATGTCAGTGCAGCATAAAATGCTTTGCTTTTATCTGAAGCTCAAAGTCTGAGGTGAGAGTCTGTCTCCTGTTTTTCTGCCTGCAGGGATTCCCATGCTGAAGATAGTATTTGCTGGTTATGAACACCTGTCCTTAATTTCCGTCCCTTTGCTCATCTATCATCCTGCTCAGATCCTTCTTGGCAGTCTGTTGGTACCAACGATAAAATCCTGGATGGTTTCTAGGCAAAAGGTAAGAATTGCGGGATTTGATTATAATGGCAAGTGTATTGTGAGGGGAAAAACACCCAAACAAATGTCCTAAACTCCTGGGGTTCCTTCTATGGTAGGGATTTTTCTATTTCCTTGCTTCCTCTGTAGCAGTGATAATCACAGCAGGATCAAATTGAAAGTGCAGAACTTTATCCCACTTGAAAAGGGGATTGAAAAGACTCTGGAAAAGTTCAAAGCATGAAGTTAGACCTCTACAGTTAATCCAAATTACAAATTCATTCAAATTATAAATTCAGAATATGCCCCATAAGAATTTCTCCAGCCATTAGCTGACTAATAATCACAGCTTTGGATTTCCCTTATGGAGAAGTGACAAAGCTGTGTTAGCTGGCATGGGAACTGGGGAAATGAGGTAAAATAAAGACACTTTCTGAACTGCATTGAAGCAGGATGAAAACTTTTTTCCCCTTCCCCTCCACTTGGGTCACCCTTTACAATAGCAAGAAGTAGTCTGGGGCATCCCATTTCATGCCAAAATTAAACTATGGGATAACTTGTAGGATTATAGATTATAACCTAGAGGGTTTGGAATCAACATAATTGATGCAAATTATGCTTATTAAGTTGAACAAATTGAAGGTATTGACATCTGACAGCCATTCTGTGATCTATGTGAAGTAATTGTAGTGGGTTCAGCCAGGTTCTCAGAATAACCACCCTGCAAAAAGCTAGTCCATGAAATCGACTTTAATGCTGTCTTTTAATGTTCTGAGATAATAAAGATCAAGAAGCTGCAGCAACTGAAGCAACCTTTGCAACCATTTTCCATGATGGTTGAGATCTACTGTGGAAAAAGCAGGAAAACTCTCAGTTTCCAGAAACTGTGTTCAGAAATCAGACCTTGTTAATATATACTGGTCTGAGTATCTGAAAATGAAAATCTGAGAATCCAGTGGCAAATGTCCATCAGTCTGAAAATCATCATTTTTCTTTTTATCAGAACTCATCAGGAGACTTTACAGGTGATATAAAGAAAATTCCAAGCTATTCCTGTAGGAAGACAGCCTAAAGTTAATGCTGCTGGTGACAGAACAATCCCTGCAATGCTGACTTCTCTTCAGCATCTCAGGAGTGGGGCTGGAGCTCATCCAGACTTCCCTGATTCTCAGGGCAGTAATGGCCTTCAGGGGCTGCTGTCAGCTGCTGCAAGTTAAAACAGCCTTTAAACAGAGCATCAGAACAGTCAATCAGTACTGGAGAGATTTACAGTTCACCAGCACTAGTTTCTTATTCATTAAGCATCAAATAAACCTCCTGTGCTAAGCAGACTGTAATGCCACTGTAGAACCACTTTGGGGGATTGTTGTTCTGTTGCAGCAGTTTCTTCAGTTGGTCTTCTGTATTATTCACAAATGTTATTTTAATTACTCTTTGAAAAAAATCAATGAGGTTGGGTTTGGTACAGTTGCAATAAGTATAATAGAAGTGAATGTTGTGACTGGATAATGGTCTCCTGCTTTGAAAATAAACATGTCATCATCACCCTTGATGTTTATTTTCTACAAACACCTTGGCTTCATTTTGGCATCTCTCTTGCAGGGGGAGGCAGTTATCCAGTCACAGTACTCAACTGCAGTGACATTCTTACTTAATTATGATAGTACATGTGATCGGGTTGTATGAAATTGAATTTAAATATTTAGAGGTTCATCTACACTAAGGTATTTCTACTTTGTAAATATGGCAGCAGAATCTGCCAAACTACAAAGTTAAAAAATTGTTTCCCCAAACAAAGTGTGGAATGATGTCTTTCTCTCCAAAGTCTCTTGCTGAATAATATCCAAAAGACTAATCTCAAAGGGCTGGATTTAACAATAGTTAAATGTTGGTGTTTCTGAGGAGAATATAGCCCATTTATTTTTAAAGGTTTGGGGTTTTTTTAAGGGTTTACATTTGTGCTGGAGTGATTTTCAAGCAGTGCTTACAAGCTTTAAGTGTACAATATTAAAGGTTAGTATCTACAATAAGAAGCCCCATCAGGCATCTCTCAGACTGAAAATTGCTTGTTTAGCCAACCTGCTGGAAACGAGAAGTCAGACAAATGCCAGCCTGCCAGGGCTCTTCACCCAAAAGACTTCTGAAAAACAGAGGTTCCAAATGTCAGGAGTTTGATAATTTCTTTAATTTCCTCTCACCTGGGCCAATTTGTCCCACCTAAGAAGGCACGGAGCTTTTTTTGCTGCTGAGCACACCAACAGCCAGCATCTTTCCCAGTGACCACACTGCTGTACAGAAGCAGCTGAAAAGCTAACGCCTCCTTAAGCCTATCACATTTCTCTCCTTACTTAGAGAGGCTGCTTCCTGCCAAACTGGAAGCATGAGCACTGAGCTGCACTTCTGTCACACACTGAATAAACAGCTCAGCCAACATAATTGGCCAGCCCTGTGAGGACTGTGGAGCTGGACCCTGCTTTCAAAAAAGAAAGGGGTTTGTTTCTTTCTTCCTCAGCAACAATAGAGCTACAAAGATGTCAGGTGTCCCCTGGCATAAGATCACCCCTGGGGTGATGGACTTTGGCTTATTCTTACCTTTTCTCAGAAAGGAAAGTATAAACATCAGAGGTGCATGACATCCACCATGGCAGCAGTGATTATCCTCTGAGCAGGATTTGAGCCATGTGCAAGGAAGCTGGGGACACAAAGGAGTTGGCACAAATTGTCTTCACCATCTTTCCTTAAGTAGGTCTGAAGCTTTTCTATCTGTGCCACTAGTGGGGTCCAAATAATTGCTTTCTAAAAGGCATCTGAGACCCATCTCTGCTTCCTTCACTGGCACTGCAGCCACAGTCCTTGTGGTTCCTCTATTAAGGCTCTCTGTGTAAGGGAGAAATATATATTGTGATGGGCTATAAGAGACAAAAACATCATCTCAGAACCCACAGCCTGTCACCTGCACGCTGACTCTTCTCTCAGCCTCTCAGAAGTACATACAGTGTTTTGTTGCCCCTTATAAATGAGAATCTTACCTTGTGCTGTTGCTTATCTTTAAAGGGTATAAAAAAGTGACTGTCTTGTTTCCTGTTCACAGGCACTGAAATTAACCAGGCAGCCAAAAGCACCCGTGAAGGTATAATTATGGAGATGGCCTGTGTCACAGTGAATGTATATATGTACTATATTGTACACACGGACAATTGACACAGCTGGGTTTTGTGAATGTTGCTTCAGTGCATATTTTATTTTTTTATACATATCTATATATATATTAAAAGATACCTGTTAAGTGCCTTACAGATGCATTTTTGGCAAAAGCATTGTTTTCAGAAGCCACTTTGTTGGTTTCTGCAAGAGGTTGTACAGTATTTTGGAGTCCTTTAGTTTATTTTTCTAACCAAGTGAATGGTCATGACTGACAGCTGATTCTTCCACTGCCCCTGCTTTGAAGCCAGGGTGCACCAGCTGCAAGTCTGTTTTAAACTAGCCAAAATGACCAGAAGCCTATCCCACTGCTGGCTTACCCTGGGGAAGAGCTTTCTGAAGGTTTTTTCTGAGATTGACTTGAATTTCTGTGTGACTCTGTTACACTCCCTAGTCATATGACTGTGACATGCCTTTTTCTCCTGAGTTTGTGTATACTCAGCATGGGGCCATCCAATGGATAGAAGCTGAAAAGCATGAATTATTTGCATTTGTTGACACAGTTGTCTAGACATTCCTTCAAAGTTAATGGTTTCTCAAGAAAATTCTTTCAATTCCATTGTATGATATTGTGCCATTGTATATCTTAAATGCCTCATAAGCTTCTTCAAAGAAATGGTCTGGTGCTTGGGTTATGAGTGAAGTATTTGTGTTTGCAGCTCGGAGATCTCTTTATCATTTACCCCTGAAGATCACAGATTTTTGGTTTTCTTTTTGTCTTTTCCTTCCCCTTGTGCAATGCACGGAGACCTGCACGGAGAATTTAGGATGCTGAAACAGAGCCTTTATTGTAGTAAGCCAAGCTGTATTTTCTCTATTGCTGCATTGGTAATGAATAGTAGCTTATGAAGACAAGAAAATTGACAATTTTTTTTTTTTTTCTAATTAAAAGGATCCTTATAGCAACAGACACACTATCCTAGCTCATTTGACAATCAATCACAACTTTTTAAAAAATAGTATTACTCTTTCTAATAAGCTTATATTAAAAAAGAATACAAAACACTATTTCTAGGCGTTGAAGAACACAGGCATATACATAAACATGCAGCCAGCACTACATCTTGTCTGGGAGATGAACATTTCAGAAACATGCTCTAGTCCAGACTGGGGGGTGTGCCCATCTGCAAAAACTGTGCTGGCAAATGAGCATTAAAATATTAAGTAAGGAAAGGAATAGGTCAATGTGGGATCAATATAAATGCAGAGCTTCCATGTGTGTCATGGCTAACATTGCAGCTAACAGTGTGGCTGAGTGCAAACACCTCGGAGCCAGTCTTTAGCAAATGTAGATTATTGGAGCTCTGATAAGGCTGTAAGCCTTTACACAAGCTGAAGATCTTCTGTGTGACAATAGGCATGTGAAATTCATATCCTTTTGCCTTACTTAAAAAAAATTTGTGCTTGGTTTACCTAGTCTGTTACTTCCAGACCTGTGAACAACAGGAAAAAAGTACTCTGGTACCAATCCTCGGTGCTTTACCTGATGGCCACTCCCTGTTGCCATCTGTGTGAGAAACTACAGGGAGCTGACAGCATCACCCTGTTCAGAACTGGCACACCAATAAAAGGACCATGTGACAAAGGTATGGGAGGTGGCACATGCTGAACTCTTTCCTTCCCTGGAGGGGGATCAAGCTCTCCCTGCTGAGTAGGCGAGAGGGCTGAGGAGACTGTCCACTACCCATGTTCCCAGGGCTCTGCTCTCTTCCCACTGGGCAGTGAGCTCACAGTTTGATCAGTGCATCCCTAGATAGCACAGGCAGATCCACCAACAGGCCTGCGAGGAACTAGAGAGTTCCTGGGCCAAAATCAAAGTTCCACTTCCTTAAGCATTTTAAGTGGTAACTGGTTCCATATGGAAAAAAAAAAAAATCCTCTGGTTTTAAAATACCCCCTTGCAGCAGGGGACTGCTTCCAAACTCAGGACAGTTTCTTTTTGTTCTGCTTCCATAAATCTGAATTTCCAGAGAATATAAAGATTTAATCCCAATCCCACTGAAGTCAATGACTCTGTTGGTTTTGAATGGTGAGACAACAGACCCAGAGGCAGTGTTCCCTTTTTTAAAATGCAGAGGAAGAGTTCAAGCAGACAGTAGCTGACTGTGGTTGTGTCAATGCTAAATAGTCAGAACACTGCAAGTACCCTTACTGAGCTACCTCTTGTGTACTGAATCTCTGCCTTTCAGTACTTCCAACAACTTGCTTAGATTCCATTGAACACATCCTATGTTTTTGGAGGTTTTTTTCTACATTTAAGAATATTTCAAACTCTTTTACAATGTAGTTTTGTTAGAGTCTTTACAAAGTCCTCGTTGATTGCTTTGGGGCAACTTAAATATTGTGTATGAGTGTTGGAGGTGTTGTTCTAAAGGGAATATCAAGCTAAACTGAAATACATATTTTAAATCCATACTTAATGAAACTGAATTGTGCACATCAATTCTGTTAAGACTGTTAAGATGTTTGTTTTATGACTTGTTATATGTCTTTAATAAACAGAATAATTTTGAATTCAACTTTGTCAAAAGGAAAACAAGATAAAATTATTTATCCTCTAGGTCACATTTTTACCTCTGTTATCTGTTTTATTCTTTTGTGAACTTTTAAACTGTTTGCTTGTTTTTTGGTTTTTTGGTTTTGGTTTTTTGGGGTTTTTTTTAAGCCCGCTAACTGTCTGGAAATACTTTATGTACTTGGGGAAAGAAAGTCCGCAGAATACTGCTAGTTGTCATCATTTGAAAATCAATGCATTGAACCTAACCAGGTTTTCAGTAAAGACTTAGAACTGTTGTGAATCTTTTCAACTTCTTGTCTTTAAATTTAACTGATATTAAACATAATCAGACAAAACTGTTGGCAAATGAGAACTTTGCCCATGTTACAACATGAAGATTTTCTTGATCATCAACACTTCCTATTTCTGCATCTCTATAATCCCATCTAATGATAACAGAGGAAAAAAACCCACCCAAACAATAAAACAGCACTTCAGAGGTCATGGGCAATATTAGCACTTTGTGTTGAGTTACTCCAACATTTTATTTCCCTTTTTGTCCATTAAATTGAAAAGCTTTTGATGACTTCAGTAACTTATCAAGATAAATAATTTTTGATGTCGTTAAAATCAAAGATGCAGTTGTGATTTTTCTCGTTGATCCTTTAGTTAGTGTGAACAGGTTATGTGGTAGAAAGGCAGTCTCAGCAGAAGCTGCACAGTTGTGCTTGTTCACAGAGCAGAAGGAGCTTGGTTTTACAGAAGTAGTCCCCTACATTACTCTGGCAGCCAGGGAAAAAGGAGCTGTTAGTTTTATTTGTGTACATTTTTCTGTGGAAATATCTTGACAGCGGGAGGTTAGAAGGCAAGATGAAATATGGTCTGTCTGCAAGCACATTGATTTATGTGTGAGTGCATACGTGCATAAGAGATGAGCAGTTATATATGTAGAAATGACTAGAAAGGACCAAGTCCCTGGGATTTTTTTTTTTTTTTTTTTTTTGCAAGACTGCATATGGAGAAAGAGCTACTTTTTTGATGTTATTCTGCCATTAAAAATGAAATTTCAGACACTGAATTGTGTTTTGTATTGAATCATAATCTCATACAGAACCCTTATAGCAGACAATCACAGCTTTGTGTTTGTAAATTGTAGACTGTTTTGCACTTAAATAGATGTTGATGCATTTGGGAATTACAACACAGTAAAGGGCTAAATCATAGTTTCTCCATTTGGTTATAATCCAAATGCATTTATATTACTATTATTATAAAGTGCCAGGAACACAGGCAGTCCCTCGCAAACATGTTAAATAGACAAGAGACTAAATTCTGCCCTTGGTTACACTTGCACATCTCCAGTGCAAGGTTGTTAAGCTGCAGAGCAGTCTCCCCAGGGAAGCTGTTTGAAGAGCCCTGCCATCGTTCTAACAAAGCTCGGGGATAATATAGCACATGATGAGAGTAGATGAAGAGTATTTTACTTTAGATTTGATGGCCTGCCCTTTCCAGCATCTTACAAACTGATTCTCTTTTGTCCCTGTTTCCATGGGGTAGCCCCAGTCTCCCAGACCAAAACTTACAGCATCCTGTCAGAACAATGTCAGGAGGGGGACGTACTCTCTTCTTTGCCATTTTCTTGCTTCAACCACATGATCATTAGACTGCAGCTTCTGCAAGGAGGCATTCTGACTTAAATTCCTCTGAGCTGATGTGTCCTGTTCCTGTAAAATTTTCATTCAACAGAGAGCACCCTGTGGGATGGTAAGGAATCTTCTGGAGTTGCATGGACGAGCTGTGCAGGACTAGAGAAAGCAATGCTGGGAAATGCAGGTTGGAGGCATTGCTGCAGGCAAGTCTGCTTCATGCTGGCATCTAATGCTGCAGCAGAGGTCATGAAAGCAGCCTCTGGATTGCTCCTCTTGCCAGAAAGGTGGAGAGTGAGATCTTCAGCGAGAAGTGAAATTAAATTTATTACTGATTAAAAGGACAAGAGAGATGTGTTGGAAACAAAGAATGCCAATGAGGCCTCTTGGCTGCTCCCCTAAGCAAATTGTAGTCTCGGTGGAACATCAACCTCTCAGTCCATCAGATCGCAGTAATCGAGTCTGGAGCTGATGGGAGCATGAGTCACCACTTAATTTTCTCATCAGTGGAGGCCAAGTTTTCAAAATATTTTTAGATGTATTTCCACAGAGATTTCTGCCAGCCAGTGACCTATAGAGTGACAAGAAAATGAGCAATAGCTGCTGCTGAATCAGGCTTTGCTCCCTGCCACCTATCCTTCTGACCATAGTCAGGGGCAGGGAGGGCAGGTAAATCAAAGGAATTATTTGGAATTACACAGAAAAGAGCCCTGCTGAGCTGATAGAAACACCTGGATTAGTTAAGTAACAAAATAACCTGTGAATTCTTAGGCTGCCTAGTTGGTTCAGATGAACTTTGACTGTGTTGCTAGCCCCAACCAGAAGCAGGTGTGAATTAGGAACTGAGTGTGATCCGTGCTCGGAGGGACAGCCCATACCCAGCAGCTGCAGCCCACGGAAGAGGCCGTGCATCTCCTAAGGATCCCGTGCTGGTGCATTTCATCTGCTCTTTGCCCGTGTTCCAAACTGCCACCTGGCACAACCATTTGACACCCAGGTAAGAAAAAGGAAAAAAGCCTCTGTGTGGCATCCTGTGTGGGTGAGCTACATTTAGTGCAACAGTCACCAAATCAAAGAATTGCAGATGTTGGCATGATGGTGCTGGTTCATCTCTGTGAGAGAAAGCTTACTATTCATGGTCAGTTTTCTTATGAAACAATTCCAACTTCTAATGGAAATCAGCTGCCTTGAAAGGGAAGAAAATGGTCTTCCTTGAAGGAAAGACAATTTCATTGATAGGATTAAAAAATTATGGAGGTCATGCGAGAACTGGCCTTCTGCCAGGAGAAATGCAGGAAATAAAATTTGAGGGTCTTGTGACAATAATTGGGTATGAAATCCTATTGACGAAAGCTTTTGCAGTTCTGAGCTCCCTCTGTTCGTTAGCACTGTGACTGCAGTCCTTCCCTGTTTCTATCCTTTGCTGCACAGCCCATACCTAAGATGTCACAAAATTATTTTATTTCCTGGTGCCTTCCCTGTGTAGTTTTGCCACTTCTTGTCAACACTGCTTGATGAAGTAAGTCATAAAATATCTTTCCCCCCTCTTTTTTAAATTTTAGCATTTCCCAGTTAGCTGTCCCTAACTGAACCTGGTGTCATCACCAAGATGATGCTCTCAACTGTTCTTCAAGGTCTCTTAGAGACCCTGTCCTGTAGCCAAGAAACCAGGGCAGCTTTCCAAGATGATGCTTGAGGAAGCAGAAGTCAGCTTTTTGTGCTGACACTGAACAACTTAACCCATGCAAATTACAGTTCTTGTGTTCTTTGTAAGGACTCGCAGCTCCCCTGGAAGGGAACAGCCACATGAAGCTCACTGCTGGATCCATTAGAGTCACTGTCAGTCCTTTGGGCAATCCTATACTGCTGTTGATGAATTTTGCCAAGTTCTCCAGCAAATTCTCTCTTGTTTGGTTTCATAATATTGCATCAAATTAGAGAAATGTTGGGAGAACCTCTCTTTTTCTTTATAAAAATTACAAAAAAACCCCTTTTTTAATCAATTTTAGGTCTTTGTTTGTCTGAAAAATTAACTGTAATTTCCCAAAGCAGCTCAGGACTACTATATCTGCCTCATGCATTCACTCTGTCCCTTCCCCAAAACATACAGTCTTTCAGGTACCTCACAGTGAGTTGCATAAAGCCCTTTTTTAGAAAACATCTACAACATCTGTTTAGGTCCAATTCCCTGATAAATAAAATATATCCCAGAGGCATAATAGCATGCTAAAAATAAGAGTATGACACAATTTGTGCCAGCTAATCTGGTAACTCTGCTGCAGCTCACAGAGTGTTAATGTGAGAAACCTGTATCTTTCCAGCCTGGCTGGCTGTGAGCATTGTGCGTGGATCTCTCCCAGAGCCAAATCCCACAGTACTGTGCTGTCCTGTGCTCACAAACTTCCTCCCTCTGGCCTCTCCAGGTGTAAAAACATAGGGGGAATTGTGATATGTGAGATTTTGTGTGAGTCAGGGAACGGAACTGAAGCGCTGCAGTCAGCAGAGCCTGACTTGTACCATGTTTGCAGTCAGGTAACGCCTATTTGTGACACAAAACACTAAGGTGGAACCTCTCTGATTATAAAAGGCATAAAGAGCTGTATATAGCTACACTATCACATATCAGTGTTCCAAACCATCTCATTTTAAGTATCTCTCAGGGCATTTTCAAAAAAACCCCAACAAAATTCAAATCTTGCTGGTATCAGTTTTTCAGAAGATTTTTTGGTAGGGTTTTTTCTGTTGTTTTAAAGCAAGGTGCATAGCACATGTAGAAAAACTCATCCATGTGTATCATAATATTAAACCATTATCTTCTATGTTCTATAATTTGATACTTCACGTATTTTTAGGCATGTATTTTGCTTATCTAACTCTCCGCTTTCAAAGCAAACTCCCTCTGCTAACTCATCCTGTTTGAATTTTTATATTTGAATGGAATATGAACCTTGAATTTCAGTATATGCATAAATATGCTCCAGTGTATGAGCAGCAGCTTCCTCTGTTTAAAAAAATAAATTTAGTGAGAAATTTAAATATTTTTTTAACACTAGTGAAAATAAAATTTAGTCTGTTAAGATGGCACGGTGATATTCATTGAATAGCTGCTATTTGAATGTGGGCTTTTTTCCCAGAAACCTCAGTTTAGGAGCTTATTCTCTTAGTAACAAAGTATTTGCTCTGAACAATCCAGAAGCATAGTACATTAGTAGAAAGAGTTTTTATAGCCAATAATTCAGCTGTTATAAATTATGTCTGTAAAGAATGGGAAAAGGGTTCCTTTTTAAAACTTTCTGCCAGATTCTGGTACAATGATGCTGAGTAAGATAAGTAGTGTTCTTTTGATTAACAGTCAAGTCTTCAGTAATTTTCATTTAAAGAAGACTTTATTAAGCATTTTTCTCAAACTCATCTTTTTTGTTCTGTTTTTAAGAAGACTCTCAGTGACTTTTTATCCTGCATTAAATTCCCACTGACAAACAGATGAGAATTATTATTAATTTTCTCCAGAAAGAACTAATAGGCTTTGCCAAATAAATCATGGAGATCCTAAGGGTGCTGTTCATCTCTTCTGCAGATTATTGCTTCAAAGCCATGATAGTTGTCCTTTAAAAATCAAAAGTCAAATCAGTCCTTTGACTTGAAGTGAAAAATTTGGACTGACAGTTATCCTGGGCCTTATTATTGTTTGGTTTTTTGCAGTTTGGAAAACAAGAGGGCTGGCAGGCGTGGATGCTTAGTTTCTAGGAAACTCAGCCACACCGGGAGACTGCAGGTAACCAGTTTGTGTTAATGAATGGCTCAGTTATTTATCCCTCCCCACTATTATGGAGCATCCCAAGTCTCCTGAGAAGCAACAGCTGACAGTAAAGTTGAACCTCTTCAACCTGGACACCCTTTGTGTCCATGTGTCTGACTATGTGTCAGTCATGGCCCAGGGGCCTGACCAGGTCCTGAAATATTCCAGCATCTTCCACTGCTTCACTTCCCTCTGTTCTGGAAGTTGCAGATACTTTGTGCTCCTCTTATCTTTCAAGAATTTATTGTAGGTAATTATTATGTTCACTTAATTAGCTTTTTGTTGATTTGAGCTTATTTGGTGCAGTCACTGGTGCTTCTGCAGCACACATTCCATCATCTCTTTGATTTTTTTCCTAATTAATGGAAGAGTCTGATCACCCACTTCCAATTAGTTTTTAAGTACCCTTGATTAGTTTTTTGGTTGTTGTTTGGGAATTGATTTAGAGTTAAAATATGTCTCAACTAATTGCAAGATATAGTACCACAAAACTGTATGAATTAAAAAATACTAGAATATACTTAACATCTGTCCTAGATACCAGTGTTTGTATCCACACACAGAGGATGCTGCTACAGGCTGAAATTAGAATACAGGTACAATGTATTTTATCCAAAGTCTGTATTTCTCTAGTAAATTTCAAATCAGCGTGAGACATATATCCCATTCAGATATTCATCTGTTCAGCATCTTCTCCAAAAGGAGAACTTTCTCGATGACCCTTATGGCAGCAGCAGTTGTGGTTCTAACTGACATTACTCAGTTAACACTATGAGATTTCTCCAAATGTATTGACTGCTGTATTATTCTTAAAAGAGGAAAAAAAAAAAACCAAACAACAAACCCACAAAACAAAAAATCCCAAAACCAACCAACCAAAAAAATCCCTTAAAACAACAACAAAAAACTCCTGCATACTTTTATTTTCTCCTGTTTGTCATTAACACGATACATTATAAATTTGCCAAGTTATGCAAACCAGCATTCTTTCGTATTCTGGGCACACCATTAATTTTCACAGGAAAATTAGATTCACTAGTTCTGTTCAAACATTGAATGCAGTTATTTTTCAGCATCTTCCATACATTAAGTTTAGCTTCCTTGTTTTATCAAAATTCCAGCTGTACTGGCAAACAAACAAACAAATTAAAATTTTTAAAAAAGCTGGAAGAGAAAAAGGGGAAGAAGAAACCCATATGTGACCTCTGATGGTTTTAAGACTTACTCAGAATATTGTACCTTCATCAATGATTAAATGACTCTCTCTTTTAAAATGTATTGAGCCCTCATTTTTATGTGGATGGGTATTACTACACCAGAAATTCAACCTCTCACTGAGAAAAAGGATGATTATAAGAATGGGAAAACAACTCAGATAAGTAAAACCAATGAAAATGAAAACCTTTCGCCAACTCCTTGAAAGAGATTGACAATCTGAGGAAGTGTAAACACATGGGGCCTACATTTCCCAAAATAAGAAATGATGGCAGATGCTCAGCTGACACTGACACATCAGGTAACCATCACTCTGGGAGGACAGGTACTCTCTGAAAACTGGGCACTTTTAATAAGATTGAAAAGAAAGTGCTTAAAGACTGAAGTGTCCAAAATTTAATTTTGGTTTGCGAATACAGATTTTGACTCTTTTTCAAGTTTCTCTTTTTTTCTTCTTTATGTGTATCTTTTCCTTGCTCTGTCTGAAAACAGAAAAAGGGGTAGGGTAGAAAGCACTGTGGAACTAGAATAATATATGTATATACACATATTGTGTACATCTGTATCAGTCACCAGGTTAATATTTAGATGGCATTTTGATTGCATATTTTCTTTTTTGTTTGTTTGGTTAAGGATCTTCAAGAGATTTTCAGAATATATGGGCTGGCGTGGAAAGCAAAACTAGATTTTATCAGATATATCTCAGCGCTTCTTAATACCATGTGCTTTCATCAGTCTTTTCTCTATGCCTTGTTCTTTGTAGGCAGCACTTAGCACTTTATAGTTCTTCAGAGAGAGTGCTGACTGTGGCTGAGAAGTCGTCCTGGAGAGCAGGGACACCGGTATTTTCTATTTTAGATACACATATGTGACCAAACGGACTTTTACTTGGGTATTACATGATAGTAATGCCTAAAGTCAGTGAAATTGTCGTATTTTAAAGAATGAAAGCAAAACTGCCCCTCTTGCTGACAAATGCATCTGCGCTTCCCTGTGCCCCAGGGCCTGCACACCCTCATCCTGCAAGCAGAGGTGCCTACAAAAAAGCTTGAGAGGGATTTTTTTGTAAGGGCAAGTAGTGGTAGAAAAAGAGGGAATGGTTTCAAACTGAAAGACAGCAGGTTTAGAATTGATATGAGGAAGAAATTCTCAACTGACAGGGTGGTGAGGCATGGGGACAGGTAGCCCAGAGAAGCTGTAGCTGCCCCATCCCTGGGAATGTTCAAGGCCCAGTTGGGCAGGGCTCTGAACAGCCCGGTCTGGTGTGAGATGTCTCTGCCCGTGGCAGGGGTTGGAACTGGATGATCGTTAAGGTCCACTCCGACCCAAACCATTCTATAGTTCCATGTTGTTCCAGAGGCCGCAGTGCCCAGGACATGGAACCTCTGCTCTGTGACATCAGCCCGGGGCTGAGGGCACCGCAGGTGCTGCAGGCACTGCAGCTGTGGCTGTGCTGGCGCACAGAGGCCGTGCTCCCGCAGCTGACACGAGCCACGGGCAGTGATGCTGCTGCTCTGTCTCCTTGTCCTGCTGGCCATGTGCAGGCCTGTGCAGGGCATGTGGAACACCTGCGAGTAAGTGGCCCCAGGCTCTGGGAGGGAGCTTGGGCAGCACTTCAGGGGCTCCCTGGAGAGGGCCCACTTGTCCTCTATGACCAGGCCACAGCTTCCCAAACCCCACGGGGAAGCCTCAGTTCCTTGTGGACAGGCACACACCCCACGGCCTTCCCTGGCCTGCTGTCCCTGCACACCTTGTGGGGAGCTTCTGCTGGAGCAGCAGCAAGCCATGGAACAGGATGGAAATGACTTTCTACTTGCAGGGGGAGCTGTGGGCTCCGGCCCTTGACTTCTGATGATGAGCGAGGCATGACACGTGTCGTGGGTGGCACCAGTGCCAAGGCAGGTGCCTGGCCCTGGCTTGTCAGCATCCAAGATCCCTCGGTTCCAGGCACGGGGCACCTGTGCGGAGGGTCCCTCATCAGCGTACAGTGGGTGCTCACAGCAGCCCACTGCTTTGCTGATGCCAGGTAAGGAGGAGCAGGAAACGGGGACATCCCCACATCAGCAGGTGCCCTGTCAGCAGTGCCATATGCTTCTCACTTCTCATTTCCTTGCAGTGTGCCCAGTGCCTGGGCAATACAGAGCCCAGCTGAGAAATTGCTTAGGAGAAGGCTGGGCACATGCCACTACTTTCTAGCAGCCTCTGGCTGACATTCCCAGAGCTTAAGGCATGCTAGAGCAGTCACTGCCTTCCTCTTTGCCTTGAGAAGCAGAAGGCCAGTCACTGCTGGGCTGCCACAGCTCCAGGCTCTGCCCCTCTCACCTCTCTCTCCACGTGCCTTCAGGAACATCAGCGCCATGCGCCTGCTGATCGGGGCCACGCAGCTGAGCGAGCCGGGCTCTGAGGCCGAGGTGCGCCTGATTAAGCGGCTGCTGATTCACAAGGAATACGGTGCTGCCGACCAGAGCAACGACATTGCGCTGCTGGAAATGAACGAGCCTGTCCAGTGCAGCCCCTACATCCAGCTGGCCTGTGTGCCCAACGCCACGCTGAACGTGGCACAGCTGGAAACCTGCTATGTCGCTGGCTGGGGTGCCACCACTGCAAGATGTGAGTTTCCAAAAATGGAGGGCAAGCTTGATATAGTGGGAAGATAGGCTGGGTATCCTGACAGTACAGGCCAAAGCCAGAGTCAGGCTGCCCACTCCTAAAGGCAGATAGCAGGGACAGAGAGCTCCAGCCCCTCTATAGAGGCAAAGCCAAGCCCTAGGGAGGGGGATCATCCCCAGATGGCGTAAGTGGCAACAAGCTGCTGGGTCCTCATTCCTTTCTTTGCTCACAGCTCAAAGATCAAGTGATGTCCTGCAGGAGGCCAAGGTCCACCTTATCAATGTCCAGATGTGCAACAGCAGCAAGTGGTACGATGGGGACATCCACACCCACAACTTGTGTGCTGGCTACCCGGAGGGTGGCATCGACACCTGCCAGGTAGGAGTGTGTGATGAGTCACTCAGCCCCCAGCAGCACAGGCAGCACTGCCCAACACAGCCCAGCCCCTGCTTTCCCTGGCCAGTCACTCTCTCAGCCTCGGCTTCCCATCATTGCTGGCGCTTCCCACCCATTCCCCATCTGCAGGGCCTAGCCCAGGGCCTCCCTTGTCCCAGAGGCCTGGCACTCTGCTCAGAAAGCCATGCTAGTGCTCTTGGCAGCCCAGAGGTCCAGATGCCAATGCTGGAACATCTGTCCTCTGCACATCCAGGATCACTGTGCAGAGCTGAGACAGAGCCTGACTTCAAAGGCCCCCAACCCACTTCTGCTTCTGGAGGCTCCAGCACCTGAGCAAAGCCTTGTTCTGCTGGGAATAGAGCTCTGGCAGGAGCTGTGAGAGAGAAGAAGGCAGTGCTGACAGGGGCCACCCAGCACCACCTTAATCCTCTCTGCTCCTCTGCAGGGTGACAGCGGGGGTCCTCTCATGTGCAAAGACAGCAGCGCTGACTTCTTCTGGGTTGTCGGAGTGACCAGCTGGGGAAGAGGCTGCGCCAGAGCACAGCGGCCTGGAATATACACTTCTGTTCAGCACTTCTATAGCTGGATTCTGGTCCAGATGGAGCTGCTTCCACAAGTAGAGGCTTCTCGGGCATGGAGTCATTATACAACTGCCTCACAACCCTGGACTCATCATACAAACGCCCCATGGCCCACTCAGAAGCCGTGGCCAAGACCACCACCCACTCAAAAGCCGTGGCCAAGACCACCTCCCACTCAAAAGCCGTGGCCAAGACCACCTCCCACTCAAAAGCCGTGGCCAAGACCACCCCCCAGTCAGAAGCCATGGCCGAGGCCACTGCCCACTCAGCCATGGCCGAGGCCACTGCCCACTCAGCCGTGGCCAACAGCGCTCCCCACTCCTAGGCCATGGCCAACGACACTGCCCACTCAGAAGCCATGGCCAAAACCAACCCCCACTCAGAAGCCAACTTCGATACCAACACCAGCGGAAGGGATTAAGAGCTGCCCATTTCCACTCAAGAAGCTAATGGAATTCTTTGCTCAGATCCAGGAGCTCCTGAAGAACCTACAGGGAATTACAGTTTGAGCAGGAGAATGGACAGGATCCATTGCAGGTTGCATGGGACCGTGACCATTTCCTGCTGAGGCAATGCCTGCTGATCCAAAGGCTGTCTCAGTGCCGAAGGCCTGCTCTGTCCTGCCCACATTGCTCCTCTGCATGTATGCAAATGCTAACGTTGACTTAGTTGCTGAAATAAAGTTGCCTATGTTTGTGGTTAACCATGCTTTCAGTCCAGTTTGGTCTCCTGGGCAAGGCTCGGACTTCCTTGCCCAGAACTGGCAAAATGAGGCTGCACCAGCACTTGGGCACAAAGAGCTGGAACTGTGCCTGGTCAGAGAGGAGAATGCTCAGAGCCACCACAGGATGGAGAAGACTGGCACACCAAGGCTAGGAAGAGGACAGGAAAGGACAATGCCACATGCAGACACCTTGGGGGGAACACATTGGGGCACACAGGCTGGTGACAAAGCCTTTGACACGCTGGGCCTGGCAAAAGCCTTAGCTAATGGAGCAGACCTGGGAAGCTCCTGAGCAGGACAAGCAAAATTGCTGACTGTCACAAAGACAGGGAGAAGCTGACAGGAGCTACAGTGCCCTAAGGAAGAGCAAGATTTCACAGGTAGCAAAGGGACATTGATGTGTGAAGTGGCCACACTTAAATGATGTTTGAAGGAAGAGTTGGGATCATTCTGGGGAGAAGAACCTGGTAGGAGCAGAAGGAGCCAGGAAACTGCATCTTTAATGCCATGGAAGGCCAAGGTGAGCTAGTTAACAGCACCTGCAACACCAAATCTGTTCACAGGTAGGAAAAGCCTTGGATTCAGGGGGAAGAGATAGCAGGGAGGACAGAAGGGCAGAGAAAGAGGAGTCAAGGAAGGTGAGGGGGATGTGTAAGCATGGCAGATAGGGAGAAGGGAGGATCAAGGAGCCAGTCTCACAAGCACAAGCTGCATCCTTGGCCTCGCATTGCAGGTCCACAACTGGCCTTGTCAATGTGGGCCCAGAACAGCACTAGGCCCTTGTAGACATCAAGGACAGGGAGCCTCCCAGAGGCTGTTGCTGTGGCTGCCATGGGCAGCATGGACTGTGCTGCATCCATGTTTCCCGTGCTTTGCACTGGAAGGATGACACTGCTTGGGTATCTCTGGCATATCTGACTTGTGCTACACTGCTTGCCTGCCATGGTGATAACCAGATTTGACACGTGCATGCTGTCTGCAGGAGCCATGTGCTCTACTGGGTGGGTGTTTTTGGGGAAGGAGCTGCTGGAGCTGCAGAGAGCATGATGCCACATAGGGTATTTTCCTGCAAGCTGTTAGCAGGAAGTTCTGGGAACCCTGCAAACAGAGGGGCTAAAATAAAGCTGGAGAGGGACTTTTACAAGGGCAAGTAGTAACAGGATAAGGAGGAATGGCTTTAAAGTGAAGGTAGGTTTAGAATAGATATTAGGAAGAAATTCTTCTCAACCAGAGGAACTCAGTGGCTTCAAAGTTGCACTCAAAGCAAATGTCACAACCATCTTCTTCTCAGAGATGGAAAAAGCCTGTCACAGTCATTACTGTGACACAAGCACCTACCAGCAGCTTTGAACTGCTCATTCAAATGCCAAGTGACAGGCAGATGTTTCCAGTAAGAAATACAGCCCTCCCAGAGCCTTTGCTTGCATCACCCACCAGGACAGCATTGCCTCAGCCTTCTCTGGCCAGGGCTGTGACCTGCTGCAGTCACTGGGGCTCAGCCAGGCTCAGACAGACCATGTGGCACTGCTGGAACTGGAGAGAGGTTTGCTTTTTCTTGTCATAAATGTCTTTGTCAGTAGAGAGCTGGCAAGGAGAAGGGGACAAGACAACTTACACCCTGCCTATTGTTTTTCCTAGCAGCATTTGGGCAGTGGTTTCTAGAAGTTCCCACAAACTCCAGTTGGGAATTTGAAATAGCACTGCGGACAACTGTGTATGCACTGTAGTGGCTTGATAATTAAGATAGAGTATAAAGCACATGATTTGAAATGTCTGATAAGTGCAGGGAGGGATTTACAAACCCTCCCTTCGCCCGAGCGCTCCCGCCGCGCCGGGCCCGGAGCCGGGGCCGCCATCGCCGGGACAAGGCTGCCCCCTGGCGGCGGGAGCGCGGGGCGGCCGGCGCTGCCCTGCGGGAATACCTGGGGATGGATCCGCGGCTCGGGCCCGCACGAATCTGCCCGGGAACGCGGGTACTGCACGATTCCTGCCCGGAGCCGCGCGGGCAGACACCGCTGCAGGCAGCTGCTGCTTCTGACACGTCGCGTTGGTGCTGCCTTAGACGCTGGCAATTACTGGTGACACCTCACTTTGACTGGGTTAAATATTTCCCCACCCCGGGCTGTGTATTTGCACAGGAATGATCAGCAAGTCGCTGTGCTGCCGTTCCCTCTGCACCAGCTGCCCGATGTCCTTGGTACCTGGCCGTCAGTTCTTAATGTACATCAACATGCGCTGATATACAGCCAGGCTGATCTTTGACTCACCTTTGGAACAGCGACACATTTTCTCCACAACAAATTATACTTTGACATTAGAAGGTGGCAATCTGTAATGGATATTGCAATCTGAAGATTGAAAGAGACGATCTGTGATCTTTGTCCTCAGCCGAGTAAGCTGGAGTCTCTCTCCCTTCCTACACATTATTTGATTGTGGGACATAACCTTGGAATGTACTAATAATCATTAGTCAGAGCTGATATATCCGTTACGGGCCTGCCCTGCTCGGGGAGGGAGACATTCTCTAGAATAGTAGTAAATCAGCAAAACATGCACTTAAATATACAGTAAAATGTAGTTTGAGACACAGTCCTTCATACATCATGTAGCAAACTGTTTTATTGGGAGAGTCACACACACTAATGAAGAAAGAGAGCTGCCGAGACAAGACCTGTGAAGGGGAAGCAGTTCTGTGGCAAGAAGGGGCTGGGAGAGATCTCTGAGCAGCTCCTGGTCCAGGGGAAGCTGTGACTCCCCAAGTCCTTCTCTGCCCTCTCATAGCCTGGGACAAGATGGCAGGAGAGAGAAGGAAAGGCAAAGGAGGGAAGGGAGCCCTGTAGAGCTGTCTGGACACAATGAGCCTTAAGGGCCTGGCAGGGGCAGTGAAAGGGTGCAGCTTGCCAGGAGGAGTGAGGGGTCTGTTCTGCTATTCACCAGCTTTGCAGGTCAGGCTGCTACTTGGTCATTTGTTTTTGCTGCTAAGCAGCTGTCTTTTTGGAGCTGAATGTTGCAGGAATTGTTAGAGCATCTCCTTTTCTTTTTTACAGGCATTTGTCATTATTATTTAAATCTGATTTAATAAATAACACATGCATCTGCTGAATGTTTTACTCTCTGAGTTCCTGACCTTGCTGCTTTGCCTTCCTTGGTTTCTGTGGTCCTGAGTAATTGCAGAAACTGTGCCAAAAGGGCTGGCCAAGCCAGCCAGCCAGCTCTCTGAAATGCCTGGGGCTGCATCCCATACTGATCCTGGAGAGCCTGAGCTTGAACATCCCTACTGACTGTGTTGCTGGGCCCACAGGGCCCTGGGGCTTCTCCTGTGAGTGTTATCACCCTTTTTGGAGCTGGCTAAATCAGTGCATATCTGGGGTTTTTTGCTTACTAGTGGCAATTCAGCCAATGCAGGAAATGTCTGTGATGTCCAAGCTTTGGATCAATTGTCTTGCATAGTGCAACCTCTCCACATTATATTTTGTTATTTCTATTTTTTTTTTTTTTCTTGAGTTAGGATAGCTCAAGCACTGCAATAGCCATAGACATTTTTACTGCCAAAAGTATGTTTGATGCCTGTCTGGGTGGGGAGATAGGCTCAGGATAGGTGTGCATTAGCTGCTTTCAGTACTTCTGACCCCAAACCATGACACTTCAACGAGGGATGAAGTCCCAGCCTCACATGGGCCACAGGTGACTGCAGGCTGAGCAGCCCTGGAGGAACTGAGATCCCCAGTTCCAGCAGAACGTCTGTGACCAGCTCAGTCATGCACCTAGAGAGGGAAACAAGGCAAGTCCTTCACTTGTCTCTCCAGTAAAAAGAATGGTTTGTGCCTTTGTTTTCCTAATTCTGACTCTTTTTTTCCTCAGAAATCTGTTACAAGTGTGAGCACAGACTAATTTCCATATAAGGCAAGTCAGTTAAGAATGGGAATGTCTGGGTGGTTTGCCTTTTAATAAATTAGCCAGTGCTCGTGTTTTTAACAACCTTAGGAAGATATAAGACCTCCATTCCTCCGGTCATGGCAACTACAACAAACGGAACATCATTCGGAAGTCAAGAAAAAAACACAGGCACTTTAGGTCTCAGCCAAGAGAGCCACAAAGTAGCAAAACTCATTACTAATTCAAAAGAACTGTATCCCTCAGATCCCACCATTACTGGTCTTACTACTAATAATACTGGAGCACATCAATTTAGCAGAAGGCAGAGTTTGGCAGAAGGCAGAATGGTGTTGAAGTGCCACTTTCCCAGCCAAACACCTCCATGAGGCCCTGCCTTGCTCTAGTCAGCCTAGAAAGAAGCAGTGCTGGGATGTGGGGAAAGAGCTGAGGAGAGGAAGGTTCTGGTTTTACAGCCAGAGCAGTCTGGTAACATTTATCCTAGAGAGACAGTGAAAGAGGCCATAGGTATTTGTAATTTATTCATAAACCGCTATGTCATCATAAGAAACTTTTTAAAATAATGTGTGATAGTTCTTTAAATATTTAAGAGTTTGTTGACCTATTTTCTCAGTTAATTAGAATTTTTTTTTTCTGCATTAACAATGACTTGAATGCAGTCTGTTTTAGTCACTACACAGTTCAGCTACGCTGGGTTACAGAAACATGATGTCTTTCTAAGGCACATGATATGGCAGAGGAATGCCACTGTGTCTAGATTTGTGCTTAAAAACCTGGAGACTTACTAGAGGGTAGGGCATAAGCTCAATTAGTGAATATAAAACCATTCACCTGGCATCCTTCTAACTCCTAAACCAAACTTTGTCTTTTCAATTACAGCACTGCCCTTGTTTTTTCTGCAGCAAAGGGCTACGGTGCAGTTGTCCTTCTCTTCGAAGTGCAATTGTTAAGAGCATCAAGCTCATCTCTGCAAGCTGCATTTGTGAGTGCACTTCTTTTCTTACTCATTTATTTTGCCCAGGGCTCACTGGGCCTAGAAGTGAAGTTGATAAAAATTTGTCCATGTGTGCAGCACAAATGTCACTGATCACAGTGCATCAGTATGGTCAGAAACCAGCTCTTTCTGAATGCTAATGGAAGGCACTGTTAGCAAAAGCTGCACTCTGTGCATCATGCTGGAGCTGGAGCAGGAGAACTCATGCCCCACCTGTCTTTTCTGAAGTCAGTGGTGAGGTAAGGGAGGATGTGAGAACTGGGCTTTGACTGACTATCCAGCATGGAGATGGGCAAGTAATTGGAGAAAGCCACAGGGCCCTCCTGACAAAGGGGAAGTTGTCACCAGGAAGGCTGGGTGAACCATCAGAGTCCCGTCATTACCTGCTTGGTTCTGGGGGATTGCTTTGGGCTGTGAAGTAGGCTGCAGCACCAAAATGTAAGTTTGTTCCCCACTACATGGCTTGGAAATGATCAGCTCTGAACTGATCCACCCTAGAAAAGAACATCAGAAGGGTCAATTCCTGCTCACTGAAAGGCTCTAAAATGTACATCTCAAGAGGATCATGATCAGGTCTATTTCTGGCTCTTTTAAAGCTGCTGTAAAATAAAACTTTACCCTTGCTGTTGTCACCTCTTCGTTTTAGGAGGTGTCCAAGATCATGCTGTTTTCCAAGGGTTGCTTTAGGGGTCTCCTGCAGAAAACCACACAGTCAGAGAGAAGTTTGCACAAACTCAGAACACAAGGATGTTCAGCCTTTGCAGGGCATCTCCAAAGTGACCTGGGAAGGGTACTTCTCAGTCCTGTTTCTGCACAGTGTCACTAAGCAAAATAAAAGACGAAATAAATGTTGGCTGTCAGGCTTCAACAAGCTTCTTCATCAGGTGCAAATGGACAGGAAAGATTTCCTTCCATTTGCACCTGATGAGGAGGCATGTTTCTCCCCCAAAAGCTGGTGTCTGCCATCCTGTTTCACTCCATGGATCAATTCAGTGTTCTTGGGATCAATGTTCTCCACTAATGAGTTATTGCTTTTTATTTTCAAATTGAAACTTGAAATCTTGTGGCAAATATTTGTCATCTGAGGGATACCAAGAGCACAGAGTCAAACCTGTAAGCTCTTAAATGAGTTTGGTTTGTAGTTCCTAGAAAGAAATACAACACTAAAAACCTTTTTTCTGAGATTAAACAGGAGTCAATACACAATGCAGAGGAAGAATTTCTGGTTTTGGCTACACCCTTAAGGCAACAGAGGAAGTGAAGTGTATGTCATTGCCACAGTGACAGCTAATGAGCAGATATACGATATTAATTGCAGTAAGGGCAACACACTGAGCAGTCTATCAGCTTCTATTTTCTCAGCAGCTGTGGTTTAGATACTTTTGCCTAACACCTCTGTCTGAACCGGCTGCTTTGGGTTTGTTTGCCTATATGGCAGCACAGAGAGGGTCTAAACTACCAGTGTCTTGTTCCTGCTGCCCGAGGGGCTGACCCAGTTGTACTCAGCTTGCACCAGCACGAAGCTGTTCTCCCGGATCTTTCGGAAGTGCATCACCTCCCCGTTACCCGTGACTGTGATGACGTCGGTGTCGGGCTCGCTGAAGGACACCTCGGCCCGCCGGTGGCAGTGCTGGGCACAGACACAGCGCACGGCAGCTGCCAGCACCAGGCCCAGCACGGCCGTGCAGACCAGGAGGATGCCAAGCTGGGCTCCAAGGAGTCGGGTTCCTCTGCCAGGGCCTTCCCCTTTCCCGGGAACAGCAGATTCGGGGGCTGGTCTGGTCACCCATGGCAGGGTATTCCCAGCTGCCTCCTGCTCATCCTTGTCCTCCTCGCCCCTGGTGCCTGCCTCCTCTGGCTGCGGTGCCGACTCTCTTTCTGCCATTTGCCTTGAAGCCGAGGACAAATTGCCGGCAGCGTTGGCATCACCAAGCCAGGCTGTGGTTGCAGCAATGTCACCCAGGCGAGTGTGTATGTGCAGGGCAGAGGGAGACGCTGTCACACGTAGGGAGGCTTTCAGGATGGTCCCACTCTCAGTACTGCCCTTTGAAAGTAAACACATGCCAAAATGTGCAGTGAGGGAAGAGAAAAGGGGGCTGATTAAGTTTTCATTACTTACCTCGTGGAACACTTCAGCTCTGTTTCTGATGCCCATGTGTCCCTCTGGCTTTAGATTAACTCTTTTCTATTCCCTGTTTACTCAGTAGCTTTTAGAAAATGAAGCAGATGCAACCCTGCTCCATCCATACCAGAATTGCCATGGGAGGAACAAAGGCAGTGTGAGTTGGAGGGGCAAAGGTGAAGGTAGAGAGGAAGGTCATTGCTTCTCTAACCAAACTTCTGCAGTTCCTGTTGTGGTGGTGGTATTTTCACAGGCATCATTATCACAAAATAATATCACTTAATAAACAATTCCCACCTTGAGTGGCACCAGGGTCATGCTGAAAGGGCAGGTGTGATCTTCCCAGCCAAGCTGTATGTGTAGGCTCACAGAGATCCACTGGGATTCAGTATTGCCCTTTGAGGCTATAGAGTGGACGGATACAGGAGACCTGGGATGGCTTTTGCCATTGGCAGTTTTGGGGCATTCACATACAACCTCTAAATTCTCCCCAAGACCTGTCTTGCTTTCTCAGTTTACACAGCCAGTCTTAAATCTTCTACCACTCAGTGTTGCTTAACCACCCATTTTAGTGGGAGTGACAGTTCCTGCCTGAGCCTGTTTCTGGGGACTGCCTGGTTCCATGCACCTTATTTTAACTGTCACAAAATGCCAGCTGCTCCACGCCAGTTCTGCAGCCCAGGCTTTGCTGCAGGTATCATCCAAGACTAACTGGGGAACAAGCATGCAATTTAGGAGGCCCCCAATGAATTTTTCCATTCCCACTATGCACCTGAGCCCCCATCCAAAACCTGTAAAATGTACTGGAGTTTTTAATTTGACTCCACTGAGATTTGGCTCTGGCCTTCAGTAGCTGGCACATCTCCAGCCTGTCCAGCCCAGCAGGCTTTTTCACACATCCATTAATTACACCACAGAAACTCTCGCCCTCTACCATCATTAGTGATTTCTAAAGCTTCCTGGGAAGACAGTGTGACAGGAGCACAAAGCTGAGGTAGGAGTCCTGGCAAGCTGTGAAGCAAAGTAATGGAGGATCAGAGCATCCTTTGTGGAACGGATGGTTTCTAAAGGCACTATTAAAATACAGGAGTAAATAGAAGACTTTCAGTGGCTGAACTGCAAACTGTAAAGTAGCAGGCTGGCAAAGTTAGGATTGCATGTGTGTGGATCACTTGGCCTCAAAATGCAAATGCCATACTGTAAGGATATACTGCAGGATTTGCAATGGAACTGCCTTGCAAGCCCTTGACCTATCTCAACTCATTCTCCTTTTTTTTCATACTCTTCTCCATTCTTGCCTAATTTCTCAGTGTTTTTGTTTCATTATGCTCTTCTGATCTTGCCTTATGCAATAACTTGTCCTTCCCTTTGGTTTCCATCTACTCCCAGTTCTCCACTTCTCTCCCATGGCTATGCCAGGTGCTCATGGTACACATTTCTCCTTTACTTGTTCTCTGTTCTTTGGTCCTTCCTAAATATTTGTGGTTCATGCTGTGCTGTCTTTTTATTTTCTATGAGATTATTTCTCTTCCTCCTTTGGCATCCTGGAAACTAGGTCTAGTTCTTTCTTCTCCTTGTATTTTTCTTCTCTCCATCACTGGCATTGTGGAGTCACCCCATTAACTCTGTATCCTGTATCTCTAAGCACACACATTTCCAGCAACCTGTAGTCCCATCTACATAAGGGAAAGAAATTGTATTTACAGTGGTCCTCTTAAAAACCCAGGCAGTGGGCTCAAAAAAACCTCCAAAAAAACCCCAAAACAAAACAAAAAAAACCCCAAAACCAGTCTAAAAAGAGATATAAACCCCAATTTCCAAGTAAAGAAAAAAAAATTAGAACTTTTAACAATGTCAATGTAGTTTTAACCACTTATGACACCTACATGGGCTGCTAGGTCATCCTCCCTGCCCCTGGTGCTTACCTTCCTGTTTCCTGTACACATCAAACACAAGTGTAGGGTGGCAGCACTGGCACTGCTTCCTGCTCTGAAATATGGACAGAGAAAAGGCAGGGTTAGCAAATGACACCTTGTGGCTCACACTACTCCAAGAAGTGCTGTTCCTTAGAACAGTTTTGGGATGCATGCAGTGAATATAGATCATACAAGGTGTATTTTGAATCATGCCTGATCATTGATTCCTATCCCCATCATTTTCACCCACAGTATGAAATGTTGCATGAAAGCTCACGCCGCCCAAACCTTCTAAGAATTCTGAGCAGACATCCTCAAGCCTAAATTTCATAATTGCTTTGCATCCTTTTTTTCCTTTTCCCTGCAGTTGGAGAAATAGGTCTCCTGAGTTCACTGTTTCACTGAATATTTTTATGCACTTTCAGAAAAATGTTGTAACGATCAATAGGTTTTATCACATTTTTCCACCACCTGGCCAGTCCCAACTGTGCTGAGCAACGCAGCATTGGGTTCTTAGGAGTTTTGGATTTTCTCCCTGTCACTGTCTGTCATGTGCAATATCCAAAGGATTATTTCTCAAAATCTCAGCAAACACCCTCTCACCTCCCCCCTACACGCAAGCACCTTCCTTGTTGATCTGCAGGGAAACTAGTACTATTTTCCTTCCCCACAAGGACTGGAGAAACAGCTTCTCCCACCACCTAGTTTTTACCCATTGAAGGTGCTGTAGCTGGAGGCATTGTCCTGGGAGAGGGAACCTTGCAAGGCATGCACCATTCCAGCACCTCGGGTGGGAAGGGACGGCTCCAGCCCCCGGCCTCTGGACCGGATGCTCCTGCCGGACACGGCCCGCGATGTCCGGGCTGGCTGCTTTGGCTCAGCAACGGGACGAGTGTCCGAGCCCACAGCAAAACCTCGCTCCGGTGCTGGTGTTGCCAAGATGCCAGTGGGGCTGGCAGGCAGTGGGGAGCCAGTGGCAGCTGCAGTAGAGATGGGATCTTGTCCAGCAGGGAGACAGAACAAAAATTAGGGAGAGAGGAGCAGAAGTCTATTGTCTTCTGTTTCTTTAGTTCAAATCCCACGCAGTGCCAAGGTTTGCCAGGAAGGTTTGCAACAGCGATTCTTCCATTTTCATGTCACTTATTTTTAAGAGGGAACCCACATGGAAATTAAAGCAGCAAAGCTCGCTGCCTTTGTAATGGTCAAGTAAAATAATTAAAACCCAGCCTTGGTGCTATGCCAAAAATGTTGAGAAATACATCTGACCTGGGTATAAGTAAATTCTTGGAGCATCTTACTGACCAAAGGCTGCATAAATACAACTAAATATATACCTGGAGGGGAATAATCACATTTAGAGACAAATATGTTCCTCTGTTTAGGCAATATTGCTAATTGCACTTCCTTCTCTTCAAGACCCTGAGGTTTTAGGTAAAGTATTTTAAGATTTGCATTGAAATCATAAGATCTGGCAACCCCATTTAACTGCCTGGTGCCCTCCTTGGAACTGGCTCCTCAAATACTGACCCACACCTCAAATACTGACCCACACCTTCACTTCAGGGAGCTCACCATGGCCATCACCGACCTCCTCGAGAGACACAGGAGTTAAATGGGTCCCCCCAGCTTGTTTGGGCCACTTGTGTTGGACACTTGCCCAGAATACGCTGTAAAACTACCCTGCAGGGGGCATTGGTAAGAAACAACAAGGTTTGCTCAGCATACCTGTGGGGTGAGGGTCAGCTGCTCCCTGTGGGGGCACGGGGGCTACAGTTCCAGGCTTCTTGTCAGCGAGAGACTTGTTTTGCCCTCCCTGAGCCACAACAGCAGATTCAATCTTCGCCCAGTAAACAAAGTATGACTGGACTATGGAAATGCTGTTAAAACATAATCAGGCAAGAATTTACTGGCTCTATAGCATTAATAAAACATCTGACTGTTTAGCTAATCACAAAGACTGCTTTAATCTGAAGAGAGAACCAATGTGAAAGTATTTTGTATGTTTTCTATTACAAATAAAAGGTACCATGTCCCATAAGAAAGATTTAGGGTGAAGAATCACCACTCAATTAATAATTAAGTACAGCCAAAAATGTGTGGGAATTTAAACAAACAAACAAAAAAATTAAAAAGCTGTATTACATCTATCATGTTGATAGAAGTAGATTTGTAAAACTTGGACTAGCTATGCTTATAATCTTCTGTAGGCAGGGAAACAACAGTGGTATTTATTAATTAAAACAAGCCAATGTAACTTGTACAAACAACAGAATAGGTAAGGGAAAGAAAAGTCTCTCTTCTCAGCCCTCTGATATTTGAGGCTGCCTAATCCTCTGCTTTTTGTCAGGTGCCAAAACTGTGTTGGCCAACCTTTAACTTCACTCTGAGAGCCTTATTTAAGCTGGAGATTTTTGGGAGAATTTCAGCTCAGATTGCTCAGCTGCTTCTGAGAATTATCTAAGGGGAAACTAACCTGGGTTTTCCTGTGTCAACTGACACTTACAGGGCATTTTTAAGCCTAACAAGGCATTTTTCCAGATGCTGTGAGACAGTAAAAAGGGAGAGTCTATCAAATATTAGCTCAAAGCATCAAAAGCCAGAGTGTAAAGGAAGTATCAGAGTGAGTGGCTAAGACTTGGTCTTGTTGGGATTTTTTTGGGTTTTTGGGGTTTTTTTTTTGTGAGTTTAATAGTATTTCTTTAAACTTTAATAGCACTTTCTGATCTAAAGCAATGGCCAAAAATTGGAAATTCCAAGCAGCAATTTTCTGTTTCAATGAATTTTCTTGAATCACGATGAGATGCTCCAGCCACAACACTCAACAGGACACTTAGGTTTTGGGAAGCAGCCAAGGATCTGGCCAAGCAGTTTCTAAGTGGTTTTATAAAGTTGAAATATAACAATTTCATCTCTTTTGAAATGAAAAGCCACTGTGCTTTCTCTAAGGCAGTCAGTTAGAAGATGTTTAATTTCATTCCAAATCAGAACCAAGCTACTTGGACAGTTTGGGACTTTGGTGCAAAACAGAGATGTCAAGTTTTGACACAGTGTTCACTCTCTTTCTATTGTGAGTAATTCTGTTTACATTTAACTTTTTTTTTTCTTTTTTTTTTTTTTTTTTTTTTTTTTTTTTTTTTTTTTAAGAAGAAGAAGTGATATACAAGATTATTCTGTAGGCAGGGAAGTCCTGGGGGCTGTATTATTTACAAAGACAGGCAACATGGTCATGGTTCTCTCTTTATGCCTTAATAATTAATAGTTTCCTAAAATGCTTAAGCTGTCATCTTCCAGTGTATCTGTTCTGAGAAAACAGTGACCATGTAAATAAAAAGCAGCACTAGGCAGAAGATATTAATGGTGATTCATGTACCAGCTGGGATACTGTTGCAGTATTTGGTAAGCATTTAGCTACACTGGGTTCAAGATACATAAACCACTGCGCTAGACAGCCTGTAACTGAGAAAACAAATTCTAATTAGGAACCAGCATGTCCTTACAAAAACTTGACGTCTCCAATGGGTTGATCTGGTGCTTTCCATACGAAGGACAGGTTTCTCTTCAGTGACTTGTCTGAGTGTGTGACAGTGTCACCATCTTCAAAACAAGTCAGCAGCTTGGAACCAGGAGGCAGGAAGATGAACGTGCCAGCAATTTCGTTGTTGGACACTTTGCGAGCTTGCAGCATAAAGCCCATGTAATCCCGGGTGCTTCTTACTGTCACTTTTGGAAGACAAAACACAGGACACAAAGGGATTTGCCTTGCTATTATGGAGTGAATTGCCTGCAATGGAGCTCCCAGAAAAAACCTTGGGCAACACTACTGAAAACACCTTACTGTCTTTGTCCTCACACTCTGTCTTGGACATGCTGGATACAGAAGGTCAGACTTCTACCTTTGGTTTTTCAGTATGTAATTGCACACAAGATTTGCCTGAGTCTTCCCCCCCCTATCCCTCCTTGATGATAAGCTGTTAACCACTTTGGATCAGGCAGCATGCAGCCGTTTTTGAGGAAGGAGGTTGGAACATGGCTCTGTATGTATGTGAAAGCTCGTGTTCTGCTCTTGGAGGGGTTTTGTTTTGCACAGGGATGAACAGGCAAGTGACCAAGCTGGGCAATGGTGCCCCTCAGCTCTGTCTGCCTCTGCCTGAGGAGCAGCAATGCCAGGGATGGGGAATGCTGCCAACCATGCCCAAGAGTCGGGTGAGTCACCCAGACCCCTTCGAGTGGTGCAGAGGGGATGGGAAGGTGACTTTACCTCCTGGAGGTGCCTCTCATGTGCCATTGCATGTAATGAGATCTGGTATGGTTGAGACACACTTGAGATAAATGAATCCCACCCAAAGCACCCGTGCTGCAAATGGAATTCCTCTGTAAATATGTCCTCATGACAAGAGAGGTGTTGTGGGTCGTTGAGAGCAGTTCTCCCTCTTCCCAGACCTCGCAGAGATTAATTCCATCGCTTGAGATACGTTACTGTGTCTCTTTCAGATGTGGGAATGAGAAGCTGTTCCTTACCTGGCACCTTGTCTCCCGGGAAGTAGAAGGACATGTTGGTGTGGACAGTGATGTAGTTGCTGCTGGAGCTGTGCAGCTGCACCCTCAGGTGCCTGGGCATCATGTCGCTGCAGGCGGAAAGGCTCGCACCCTGCGAGAAGGCGGCCGCGTAGGAGACCAAGCACAGCGTGGTGCAGGCCCAGCCAACAACGGCAGTGTGGGCTCTCCTGCTGTCCTCCATCCTGCTGCAGGAAACAACATGGAGTTCACTTCAAAGCAGTGGCTTCCCAAACGGTGCCATTGATTTATCTGATCTCCAGAGCTGCCCTCCACACTGTCTTTAAACAAAAGGGAATAAGTGATCTCTGTGGCACCTGGAGCCACTTTGGCTGTTTACATTCTGAAGTGAACTGTTCAGGCTGGAAGGGGGAAGAGCCCCTCACAGGAGGATGTATTTCTTGTGAAGCTGCCAATGGAGGGAGCAGCTAGAAAAGATTTACTCTATAAAATTCTTGTGGGTTTTAGGAGGAGGAAGAGGCTCTGTACAGCCAGTCAGCACCCTCCACCACTCCCAGTCAAAATGCACAGCCTGATCAATAGGGGAAACATCTGCCTCTTGGACCTGCAGAGCTGCTGCAGGCCCCATCACATATGGGGCTGGTGCCCAGGGCAGAGCCTGTCCCTGCCTGCCATCACACAGCTGCATCCCTGTGGTGACAGCACAAAACACATTTCCAGATTGAACTGTGCCATTCTGCTTTTTCAAAATGCACTTTTCAAAGTGAAGCTGAAGGATGAGTGTGCAGCATTTATTGTAATGTATATCGCAAAGCAGGTGCTTCTGATTTTAATGTAGCACTTTCTACTATCTTTTCAACATGAAGCCTTTCCTGCCTTAGATGTCACTTAATCAATGAGTAAACATAAATAAATCAGAGGAAACAGAGGCTGAGGGGGCTTAGCTTTACACCTCCCTCTCAAGTACTTCTGAAATTTGCCAGCTGACTAATGAAGCACCACTACACGTGAAACAGTTCATGCCCAGCCTAAAGCAGCAATCAGACAGATGCAGTTTAACCTTCCACAGCCAAGCATCCTGCCACTCCAACCAACTGAGTGCCAGAAGATGCTCCTGAGAATCACAGGAGCCTTTGCTAACTCTCCCAGCCCTGCTGGACCAGCGGTGGGATGTCTCCTCTTCATAGAGCCAGCCTCCCTTCTGGGCACACCTAAACCTCCCTTGCTGGATAAGATTTTTCGCAGGAGAAATCCATGGGGCTGCTCATGGAAGCAGCCCCGAGCAGCAGCTCTTTTCCTTGGGTGTTGCCCCGGCTGTGCCGTTTCCCATCCCAGCCCCACCGCCCCCCCGTGCCCATCCCCGCGGGGGAGCAGCGCTGCTCCCAGGGCTGCCGGGGCTCGGCTGCCGGTGCCGCCGGCGCTTACCTTGGGACACGTTCGCTGCCGGGCTCGCTGCCACCACTGCCCTGCCAGCCTGCCGGAGACCCATCCTTTCAGGGACCTTCCTCGCCTGCTCCTCTAATGGGAAGCGCAGCAGCTGTTACTGCTAATACCCACCACCCACGGCAGCTCTCTGCCAGTGCCCAAATCCTGCTTTAATCATATTAGGTTTTTTCTTCACATCCTACCCCTTTTTTTCCTTTTCTTTTTTTTTTCTTCTTTTTTCTTCTTTTTTCTTCTTTTTTTATTCTTCTTCTTTCTTTTTTTTTTTTTTTTTTTTTTTTTTTTTTTTTTTTTTTTTTTTTAATGTGTGTGTGTGTGTGTGTGTTAAATCTCCAAGCTTCTTCAATGAAAACAAAGGCAACTATTGGGGAAAGGAAGGGGGAGACCCACAGCAAATCATGGGGCTTGTGTGGGACACCCTCAAACTCCTTTGCAGAAGTGCAGGATGATGGGAGTTTTTCTTCCCTGTTACCCTTCCCCCCCACACATCTCTGTCCATGTTGAAGTAAAGCAAAGCCAAGCCACATCAGCTCCCTCTATGACCCCTGAGCAGTGTGCCCTGTCTCTCATGCTTACATGGGATTAATTTTGGCACTAAAAGCAGAATTTTGCTACAAAGGCTGGGAAGGTTCATCCCGTGTGCTAGCCTTGCCAGAAGGAGCCATCAATACTCCACAAATCCCCCGAAGCTGGCACAGGGGACCAAACAGCTGATAAGGACCAAACATCTGATAAGTGCGACTGTCCCCTGGTACATGAGCTGTGTTCGTGTCCAGGCTGTCAGCCTTGCTCCTTGCCTGAGCTTTGCTGCAGCTGTGCTGGCAAGCGGTGGCAGAGCTGATCCTGTCCCTTGTCACTGCAGACTGCTCTGGTGATCAGGGCTCTCTGATAACCCTGGCCACTGTCACCAGGCTCACCCTGCTCCCTACCAGTGGCTCATTTCTGCCAGTGCTGTCTTATCTGTAATCCTGCCTGGGATCTCACCATTGTGTGAGCCTGTCCAGAGGGGACATCCTGGTGACCTCTGCCTAGGGCACCCCCTGAAAACTGGGGGCAGGCTTGCAGATGCTTCACTTTTTAGCCTGCCCCACTCTATAGCCTGCCTTTTGGAAGAGATACAAAATGCTGGGCTGGCACTGAGGCTCTGCTGCTGACAGCCCAGCTCTCAGCTGTTAAAATGGTTGGAAAGTATGGAAATGTGGTACTGGGCTCTCATCAACCTGCTCTCCTCTGTATTTGAAAGACACCTTAAAATCACTGAATTTCAAGATATAATGTAAGTCTTGTAGTTTTCTTTCCTTTTCTCAGTGGAAGCGGAGCACAGTTCAGGGGGAGGGAGGACAAGTTTGCATCCTTGATTCTGTTCCAGCTTGCCCATCCTTCATACACAAAAGAGAATACCTTTATGCTGTATTATGACTAATCCTTTCCTGAAACCAGCCAGTCTCTTACGGTTTCTCTTTCCTAACTTATTCCTAAAATCAATGAGGGTCATTTCTCCAGTGACTCCCACCAGCAAAAGAGGGAAAATCGGCCAAGTGCAGACCCTGAAACACCAGTGCTTGGTGTTCCCTGGAGCAAAGCTGTGGGGAGAAGAGGCTCAAACAGATCCAACCAGATGTAACAGCAGAGGATGTAGGACAGCACTGAACTGTCCATGCTCTCTTCCAAGGCTGTAGCAGCCTCTGGCAGGGCAGGGCATGCTGCTGTTCACAGGTTCAGCAGCACCAGTCAGATGGCACTGCCTGGACAGTGTTAATTGCTGGGCTGATCTGAAATACAGCCTTACACAGCATTCATCCTCACTGCCTGCTCTCAAGCACAGGAACTCTGGCTTCAAAGTTGCACTCAAAGCAAATGTCACAACCATCTTCTTCTCAGAGATGGAAAAAGCCTGTCACAGTCATTACTGTGACACAAGCACCTACCAGCAGCTTTGAACTGCTCATTCAAATGCCAAGTGACAGGCAGATGTTTCCAGTAAGAAATACAGCCCTCCCAGAGCCTTTGCTTGCATCACCCACCAGGACAGCATTGCCTCAGCCTTCTCTGGCCAGGGCTGTGACCTGCTGCAGTCACTGGGGCTCAGCCAGGCTCAGACAGACCATGTGGCACTGCTGGAACTGGAGAGAGGTTTGCTTTTTCTTGTCATAAACTTTCTTGTTAGTAGGAAGCTGTCAGAAGGGGACAAGACAACTTACACCCTGCCTATTGTTTTTCCAGCAGCATATGTGTAGTGGACTTCTAGAAGAAAAAAAAAACCCCCACAGACCACAGCTGGGAATTTGAAATAGCACTGCGGACAACTGTGTATGCTCTGTAATGACTTGATAATTAAGATATAGACCATATAACTTGAAATGTCACTGATAAGTGCACAGAAGGATCATAAATCCCATAACATTGCAGGTTCTCTGGTGCAGAAATTCTATCCTTCTTGAAGATTGTTTCTACATCTCCACATCACCAGGGCACAACAGGGACAGAAGATGTGGAGCAGGTGCAGTGGAGATCAGTATGTATATGGGCATGGACATAAGAAACTCAGAGCTGACACTCCAGAGCAACCTGGTTGCTTCATTAACAGGTTGGGAAATACTTTGCTGCTGCAAGATTATAAGGGTTTTAATGAGTTAGAAGTCCCTCCTGGTCAGCTGGCAGCCACCTGAGTCCTGTGAACAAAGTTTGAAGGGGCTTAGGGAAGAGCAGGCAGATTGATCAAGTAGACAGCTTGAAAGTGGCAGCAGTTCAGATCACAAGGAACTGGTTATTAAACCAGCAAAGCTGACAGTACCACCTTATTTAAGAATATTTCAAGTCATCTTTAAGACAAAGAGCAGTGTCCAGCTGTGAGATGTGTGGTTAAAAAGCCATGGTAGTCCCACATGGAGAATGATCTCTACAAACTGGCATCTCAGGGTTGACCTACACATGTCTGTGCCTCTGTGTTTGGGGAGACCAGCATGTTTTTCTGATACTAGTTAGGCAGAGGGTTGGCAAAAGCACTGGCAGGTCCTTCCCCTTTTATCCAGTTGACTATTCTTGCTGTTCTTCTGTCACTTACTGAAGTGTGACAATGTCTAAAATGTCACTGTTGGCAATGAACTGGCACATACACATGCATGCAGCATACTTTATGAGCCTCCTTCCCTTACAAATTCAAACCAAAATAACCCATTATTTTATTTGGTAACTACTGCAACCTGGGCAGCTGTTCTGCTCTAGAGAAGAGGTTGAGGGGAGGGAAGAGAGTGAGAGAGAGTGAGAGAAAGAGCAAGCTAAGGCCTAGCAACAAATAGCTGAACGATTGCTTCAATAAGACTAAGATGAGTACGCCCTCAGATGCTGGGCTCCTCACATGCACACGTAGCATTTTCCCACAGTGCACTGTGCAGAGCAGATGCAAAGCATCCATGGAGAGCTGCTCTCCCTTTTTGCCACTTGAGCTATTTTATAATTTCCACACACAGAACCAGCCCTCTGCTCTAAAGGATGATGCTTGTTGCTGCTGTTAGATGAAGGCAAGGCCAGGCAGGTGGTGATCACGGCACCGAGTGGGAGCTGCCTGTGAGCTCCATTAGGGTGACCTGGCTGGGGGATCCTGTGGTTGCCGGTCCCTTGCTCAGGGTAAATACAGCAGCCCAGGAAATGCCCCCTTCCATCTGATTCCAGGCCTTGGAGAACAGTTTGGCACAGGAATCTGAGAGTTTGAAACCGCTGACTCCACAGCTTGCTTGTTTTCAAAACCAACACAGGCCTGGAGCTGACCATGGATGTGAGTTGGGATGTTAAAAATCAGGCAGGCATTGCTCTGGTACCATCAGTCACACATTGCAAGGCTGTCACTTTAAAAACACTTTCATGCTTTCTTATCTCCCAGGAACAACACAGCTGTGAGGCACAGCTGGTTTTCAGAGCTGTGAGTGAAAAAGCTTGAGGAACTAATGGCCAAGTCATACCCAGAAGGGTTCTCAGTAGCTGTTTTGTCATTGTAACATCACAAAAAACATAGAAAGAACTCAAATGAATGATGTTCAGAGTGGTTTGCATTAGATTCCCTTTGGACTAGGAACCAGGTGGAAACAAACTGTAAAAGTGAGTGGTCATCCGGGTATACACCTTTAAAAGAAAACCTTCCCAGCAAGCTCTGCTCCCTTTATATAGGGGCAACTCTAGGGCGCTGCAGGCTTCAGTAGTGACCTGCCTTGGCTGCTCCACTGCACAGTGAGCCCTTCCCCTTCCCCTTCCCCTTCCCCTTCCCCTTCCCCTTCCCCTTCCCCTTCCCCTTCCCCATCCCCTTCCCCTTCCCCCCTTTTCCATGCGGTTTGCTGTGCTGCTG
>VZUI01048080.1:0-14876 GCA_013401135.1 Cettia cetti | reverse complement strand
CAAGAAGCAGAACTGTATGCTGTGATCCTTTGATTTCAGTGATTCTACAGAGACCTTTTTCTATAAAAGAAACAGGAACCAGTGTAAGTTGTTAAAAGAGAGTGATAAATTCTGTTTTCCAATATCTGGAGTTTTACAATTCCCAATAATAATTTGCATAATGTTTGGAGTACATTTCATCTTCAATATATTGAATTAATTCTTATTATTTTTCTCTAGGAACATTTTCTTCTCATTCCTTCATCTTCAAGAAAGCTTTCTATTTCTTTAGTTTTCATTAGGAGTCTTATCTGATTCCCATCCAAGTAAGTGGAAAAATAGTGCTTGTGTTACAAATAAATGAGGATGTACTTGGATTTCTCATTCTCTTCTGGGATATTTTTTACTTAATTCTTTCTTTTTTCTTTTGATTTTTTTGTCATCTGTGTTACCTTAGAAGATTTTTAACTCCTTCTTTTAGCTTATGTCAGTGCATCATTTGTTCTCCTCTCTGTACTGTTCATTTTATTGCCCTTTATTTACTTTTGGTATTTTATTAGTGTTACTTGTCTGAATATATCCTGTTTCCCTTCTCCTTTTGATTATTCCTTTTCCCTCTCTCTTTTAATATTTCTTCCACTATAGCAGATATTATGGAATGTTGGCCATGTAGGAAAAGCATGATGTTTTTGAGTTCTTTGGCTCAATAGAGTAGGAAACAAATAGGATATGCAGGCATATGAATAAATGTTATGCCACCAAATTATTTTTATGAGTCATTTTAAAACTATTTTTTCTGAAAACATGTACCTCTGTGAAACTCAGTGGTACCACAAATGGACAATGAGATAAAAAAATCTAGCCTGCATCTCTGAAAAAAGTTGGGGAGAAAATCAATACAGTGACAGTGGGTTTGGGGGGTAATGTGTTGTGTCAGCACTGTTCATTTGAATAGTTGTTTTTGTTTGCTTTACAAAGCCTGTTTTTATACATTAGCTGTGGTGGCATTTCTCTGTGTTGGCATTGTAAATTAAAGCCCAACACCAGAGTTCTTACACAACAGAATAAGGTAAAGCCACTTGCAGCAATCCCTGAATAAGAAGCAATCATGTTTTGTGCTAGTACACACAGCCAAAGGAGTTTCTCCTGTTTTTCCTCCCACATTTTGAGGCCGTATAGAATCAGAAGCTGATTGTGAACAACTGGAAGTAATCCTCTACTGCTGTACCAAAGGGCAGGATCAAGCCCTTGATATTTGTCACACATTTTTCACATTGCTATTCTGAATCTCACACCTCATTAAATAGGATAACTCTGTGCCACAGTTTTAGAAGACACTACAAATTCCTTGCAGTTCACCACTTTTAGAGAGAGAGGACTTTTAGAAGTTGATGTACCAAACTATGTTGGGGTTTTTTTCTTCTGAATGTTTAAAAGCATCTGGGTTTTTTTGTTGTTGTTGTTGTTGTTATTGTTGTTGTTGTTTTTCTGCTGTAGCAGTTGTGCTTCTTTCTCTCTCAGTTGGTTTGGTTTCTGGATTTTGTGTTTTGGGGTTTTTTTAAGATAAATGAGATATTGTCGTAGAGTCTGAGCCAGGTGAGAGGTGAGTAAGGCACCTTTCTACAGGTTCCTTCTACCCTGTGATTTGTGAGAATGTTTGACAGAAGGAAGAAAGAATATGTCAAGAATATGGGTAGGAGCCACTGAGATATAACAAGCTTTATCCCAAAAGAAATTTGTAGAACATTTCAGTCTGGCTCTGCATAGGCACCAAATGAAGAGGTTGCAAGTTAACACCATCCAGACACAGGGACATGCTCCCATCCACTCAGTGGGGTCTGAAAATGGGGCTGGCTCACTGCCCACACTTTGGGCTCCAGAGAACCTGGGTCTGTGGGAAATCCAGGCACAGGAGATTCTCAAAACCTTGTGCATGCAGGCCCAAACACAGAAATGAATTCAGGGTTTGACTTGAGACCTTGAAAAGGCTCCCAGATATAGAGAGCATAAGCAAGAATGTGGGTTTGTAGTTCAGACAGAAACAAGTTAGGTAGTGGGAGGTTTTAAAGCTTTGAATTGTAAATATAGAACTAGTTACAGAAATAGTAAAAAGTTTTAAGCAGTAGCAAGTAGGTTTGTGTGTTGTTTTATGATGGGTCCACATTGCAGCAAAAATGTGTAAGACAAATAGCTATTGGTGTGAAAGTAGAAACGATCTTCTGGCAGTAGTTTATTGGCTAATTAACCTTTAAAAGACCTTGTAACCACTGATCTTGTGACCATTGACCACGGACTACTGACCTCTCACTTATGCTGTGAAGACATTCTCACTACTTCATGAGACTGTAGAAGATCAGAGCAATAAATCATGCTTTAAGATGTCTCTCAGTGGTCCCATCTCTCTTGCATAATCCCAGCATGGGTCCTTGTTGCCACTGAATTCTATAAATAAATGTATATTTCATCAAGTTCTACAGCTGCAGGAATTTTGGAAATAATTTATAATATTCTATATAAGAAAGGTTAGTGATGTTAACTGCATCTGGGAAATTGGAGGGTGATAGGCCTGTTTGATCATTAGATGTGAAAACAGCAGAAACTCTCAGCCATGCCTCAGCATCTCTTAAACACTGTGGAAAGCAAAAGCCATGTGCATAACTAAAGCAAAACAAGGAACTCATTCACTGCTTCCCATGGCTGGGCTGGTGTTCAGCCATCCCAGGGGAGCAGGGTTCCATCAATGTCATGATGGCTTGGGAAGACAAACTCCACCACTTCAAACATCCCCCCCTTCCTTCTTCTTCCCCCCCACTTTATATAATGATGGTGATGTCACATGGTCTGGAATATCCCCTAGGTCAGCTGGGGTCACCTGTCCTGGCTGACCATATTTTCATAATGAACTATCTAGCTCACAGGTAGCTTACTCTCAAGAAATTGCCCCTCTGCAAGATGAGATGTATCAGAGAGTCAAACATGCTGAAAAGTAAGAGATGGCCCTCACAAGTCAGCTTCTGAATTATTAAAATCGTCAGCATGTATTTATTGATTTTAAAGTGCTCAACCAAAATATGGCAAGTTCTATGTTTCCTTTCTGAAATATGTCAGCTTTGTAATTTAGCTGTTAAAGGGTACAACAGGAATGGCTGAGCATTGTGTCATCATCTTGAAGTGTTGCACCAGGGCTGTATTGCCAGAGCAGAAGAATTGTAATTTTTGCCCTGCTTTCCCTTGCCTTTGGCTGAGAGTTTACATCTACTTCCCCTTAGATTATTTTTTACAGTATTACTTATTATTTCAGCTACTCTGATTGCTAATGAAGGCAGCAGAGAGTACTGTAAATAACATTTAAGGATTCAAGCCTTGCAAACTACTCTCTAGCACAGCTTCTGTCAAGGGGCACAGAGAAAGTTCTTATAGCACACTTCCACTCCATTAGCACTGAGGGGAGACTAAGTTCAAAGGCTGCTGCAAGTGTTCTGTACACTATTCTGTGAATACGTTTGCATTAGCTGCTGAGCTTGTTTGGTCTCTAAAGCCTATTTGCCTTTTTGCTCTGTTTTGGCAGCTCGGGGGAGTATAAAGAAGCTCAAAGTGTACATGTACCAAAATATCTAGCAGGCCATTTCTGTGAGAAAAGAGCTGAAAGTAAAATTAACACTGATGGTGAGTTGCAGCCACACCACTCACAGTACCTAAAGTGCTCATCTCATTTCTTTTGCTGCAGAATTGCAGATCAGAGTGGCTGAGGTAGTTACAGCATGAAATTAATGTAATTTATCTTTAAATGTCAAGATAATGTTACACTTGATGTCTACATTTTGACATATTGTGTTATGCCACCTACATTTTTAACATTTCTTTAACCTGGGGTATTAGATTGTTTGGAAAGCTGAAATTGAATATGGAAAGCGAAGACCTCTTCAGGAATACAGACACACACAAAATGATGGAGGCAGCAGTATAATCTCCCACTCACTCCTATGGACACTTCCATTACATCAGATTATGTCCAAACTCTTTTATTCTGTTTCTTTCTTCTTTTTCCCTTTTGCTTAGAACAGCACACTGAGAGCAAACCTGTACCATGAGCAACTTCTCCCTTCCCTGCTTTCTTTTTTAATACCATTTGATTTGATAATTCCATATTGGGCTCCTTTAGTGCTTTACACTCTTCTATAATGAGCTAATTAAAGATATACGAGTTCTCTTTATTGAGGCATATGCAGGCTGTTCTTTTTGCGTTACTTTTTTGTTTCTGCTGTGAGTCAGACCTTTCTTTCCTCCCACAGTCTCCTCTTACTGGGTGGGAGGGTGGGTTGTGTTTTTTTTTGAGATGGAGGTCAGAGGAGGCTATTCTGAAGCTCGTTCCCCCACTTGTCTTCTGGCACTGTACTAAAAGGTTCCCCATGTTCCAGGGGATTTTTTGCCTTGTCAAATAAAAAGTACACCAACAGCACTTCATTGCTTAGTTCTGCTGCCTTGCTTATCAAAAAAGAGAAACCCTCAGCTGCTCTACTGAGCGTGAGTCTGCTGTGTTTGCTTTCTGGAGGAGCAGAAATGGTATTTCAGCCTTCTTTGCCACAATTAACACCAGTACCAGTTATTTGTTCTTCCTGCAAAGATGTACTATGAGTGTCATGGCTTTCTGCAGGTGTTATTACCCATTCATACAGAAAATCTGACTGGTCAGCTCTGCAGGTATGGAGTGGCAGATGCTTGTGGCCAGACTTGTAACTTGAAAGCAGAGGTTTTGTACTGTGCTACTACATGAACTCTGTTCTGCCCCTGTGTGGACTAGCATATTCTCTTAAGGTGAACTGAAAACCTTGGGAATTCAGGTTTTTTTGAAGTTTCCTGGTGAGATGCAAGGAAAGCTCAGATCTTTTCTGGGATATGAACAGTATGCTGGTGGGTGTCCTTCTCAAGTTTCAGGCTGAAGGGAAGATTCAAAATTTTTGAAGTTCAACATTTCAATCCGCAGTCAGCTTGAGACCATGCCATGATCTCCATGTGGGCCTTTAATATTTTTGTGTCTTTTCTGGGTCTGGAGATATTAGAGTAGACTTTGCAGCTCAGTTGTGCTAGGGTGGTATGAAAATTATGTTGAACTCTGCCTAAGAAAAGGAAATTGGTCAGAATGCTCTTGAGATCAAGCTGTAAGCTGTCAATTCCTGGTGGCACAGTTATTATGGTAAGTAAAAAATAGATAAGCTGGCCAGCACACAAAAATGGAGATGCAGTGTCTTCCAGAGATATCCCCTTGTGGGACATGCAACATCTTTTTTGCACAAATGCTGTCATTATGACCGGAAAAGTGAGGAAATGTTTAGCTATCTATTCCCTTCTTGAATAACTCATTCTGTGAGGAGTAAGGGAACATTTAGATTTGTCCATTTCCATTCCTGTTGCGCAATGCTGTCCCGAGGGAGACGCAGTGATAACCACGGAGTCGAAGCGGGAAAAGAGGAAGTTTAATTTTTTCTACAACTTATATAGATTTTTAAAAGGAAGACCAGATTGGAAGACTGAGGTTCAACCTCTTCAACTTCACTGGTCTTAGAAAGTGTCCATCAAGATTCCCTTCACAGAAAGGAATCCGAAAAACATGATAACAGTTCTGTAAACATTACTTTGTTTACACGAAATTTCTGACTCCAAGGCTGAAGGCTGGAAAACAAGGCGACACATTCCCTCCACCTTCACTTAAAGCAAGAGGTCCCTCAATTAAACTTCCAAGTGACTGAAGCCACTTGGCAGAGTTATTGAGAAAAGAATGCTGTATTTGAACAAATATTCTGGTCATCTCTTTAACTCATGAACCACAGAATCATGCATGAATATGTGATGAGCAACCTAATCAGCCTATACCTATTCTCTTCCAGTAAAACAAAATAAAACCATTCTCTGTTCCCTGCTTTCAGCATTTTATTTGTAGCTGGAAGTGTCAATGATTGCAGCTATCCTGAAATCCTCTTCCTTATTCATTCCTGAGGCAGCCATACAGATGTGTGTTCTGGATCCCCATTACACTTCATATCTTCTCTGCACACCTGCAGAGGGACCTTTTTGCCCCAGTAGCCTGAGTACTATAATGTCTTTATATATACTGGTAGAATAGCAAGAATTTTATTAAGTACTATATCAACAGTTCTGAGATAAGAGAAGAAATGGGAAAATATTAAGAACAGTAGACCTTTCTTTACATCTGTTAATACTAGTTTCCTAGGTTACCTTAATCCCCTGTTAGCTGGATAGCCAGCATGGTAGCCAGAGAAGAATTGCTTAAAACCAATAATTTCATTGGAGAAACAAATTTTTGGGTTTTATCTGTCACAAATCAAAACCAGAGAAACTTTAAACCCCAGTCTCAGTAAAAATGGCATTGCAAGACTGCATTTATTATCCTACCATGATTTCCACATTTCATTTTCTTATTTTACAAACCAAAACAATTAACATAGTGTTTACTTGTACAAGGCAGTACAGGAAACTGTGAAAATTTCATAAGCATGTTTGCTACTTTTGTGTGGTAAATGAATTTGAGAGGACATCTAAAAATGATAGAAGTTTTAAACTAGTGTAACATAATTAAATCTGAAATTTTGTGCATGAGATTATAGTGAGAGGTAATGTAGTAATTTGTGATCAAGTGACTTGTACATTCCTAGTGCTGATTTTTATGCTGTTATTTAATTTAATCCCCGTTTGGTTCCCAGATTGCAGCAAAATACAGTACTATTCTAGTTATGTTTATACACATTATTATGCCTCTGGCATTACACATTATTATGTCTCTGACATTATGTATAAATCATGTACAGGATTACCTACCTGTTAAAATTTTCCTACCAAAAATAAATTTTAAAAAAGGGTAAAATTAGTAATAAAGACAAGAAACCTCCAGTTCAGTTTTGCAGCCACTTCAAGGATGCTGTTGCAGTGCTGTGGCAATTGGGACAGGGTACCCATTAGGTTTTCTTTTCCTAGGGTTAATGCATTAAACCAGGCATATAAAAGGATATAAAAGGATGGAACTTCCTATGCTTTACCCTCATCTTGAGACAGCTGAGCTAGCTATAAATGCAAGAGTATGGGCTGTAAAAATAGGGTATCTTCAGCAACACACACCTTAAGGAAATCCCAAATTGTGGCAATGAGGTTGTTTCTGGTACTTGAGCTAAGTTAATATAAAGCTGATGATACTGAGGTATAGACATGGGCTTTTAGTGCTTCTTGATGTAATCATGTTTTCAGAGCTTCACAGGTGGCTTCCAAATGTGCTTCTGTTATGCTGGAGATTATTTAATGGCCATTTATTATTTTTGCCCCTGAAATTGGAATTTTGGTTTGTGTAAAATATCTAATTAAAAAAGCTGATTCTATTCTTGTTTATCATATTTTCTCCTGTTGATATAGGAATATAGGCATATATATATGCAAATGTTGATATATTTAATTGCTGATAGATATTGACATATCTTTGTTTATGTATTCATATACCTATATAGTATCTTTTAAAAGAATCAATCAGTTATACATCACCATCTGTTCAGGTCAGACCTTTTGGAGAAAATGCATCCTTTCCCTGGCCTTTGTCTGTAAAATGTACTCAATGAAATGTGACATACAGTGATAGCATAGCTGTTCTGGGAAATGTGGGTTTACAGGTCTGATCTGAAATGCATAAAATAATATAGCTCCAGATAACTACTTCCTTGCTGACTGCAAGAAGTTGTTTCAAGGAATGACAGCTCTTTAAATTCTGGCCCATCTCTGAAGTTCTCCAGAGAACTGGCTGTTACTAAGAACATCATATAATATCTCCAGTAAGCAAAACAATCTGGGCTTTGCTGACCAGCAGGCTGAGTTGCAGAGTATATGTGTCCAATATCCACACAAAGTAAAAGTTACTCTCAGTTAATCCCCAGATTTACCTTTCAAAAAGAAATAGAATAAAGAGGATCTTAAATGTTTTCCTGAGACAATAGCATTGGAATAACCCATCAACTAGAAACCCTAAGTTTCACCTTAAAGGTCTTTTTGAAAACCAGATTTTTGCCCTGAAGCTATAAAGAAAGGCATCAAATTTGATTCATCTTCACATTAAGTTATGCTAGTATAATTGCATCCCTTCCAGTGGATTTGCATAAATGCAAATCAGGCCCTCTCTCTCTTACATGAAAGTAAAGAGATTTTTCAAGTTCTTTTAGGCATTATCTCTACCCCTTTAATGAGTTAATTCTCTTACAATTTTAGACATAACTTGTAGGAATAAAGCAAGGTGAACTGCGATAAGTTATCATTTAGAGCCTCATCTTTCATTTTTCCACCTGTATATATAACTCCTGAGTCATCTTAAGCATCAGAGAATACAAGAAAAAGCTCAGGCAAATTTTACAGCCTCTCACATAAGTATTTTTTTCAATGCTTTTGTTATAAATACCAATTTTTCTCTTCTTGACAAAGACCCATTTTTATTCAAAAGCTTTTTGTGACTCTCTAGAAAACTAAGAAATTATCTCATTTTCAATGAAAAGTAAGAAACAAGCATATTTCACATCACTTATAGTCTAAGGACATTTTGTTCACCTCTAGTGCAGCCAAGCAGGTAATTATCAACAGAAGGACTTGACTGTAGCATTCATGAGATTGTGTTGGCACCAAAATCCTTTCAGAGATGGCTTTTACTGGACCCTTAATTTTGTTTTATTTCACCTTTGACAGTAATGTGATGACTGAACACACCCTTTAGTAAAACACAATAATGTATTTTCTATAGGCACAAACACAACTATCCTAGGAAGATCTGAGATAAGTCTGAAGAATTTTGTCCTATTCATTATCTACAAGTTCAGAAACCCTGCCATGCAGAGCTGATATTCTTCTTTTTCCCAGGAGTTATGTCCCTGAGCCTAGGGATTACTTCAGCTGCTCCAGGTACTGGCAGCAGTATCACCTTCTTTCATATTATGCATTTAATAACAAGTGTGTGTATTTAAAGTGGATATTACTTACAATTTTTAGGTAGAATTTCCACAATCTACTGCTAAAAAACCTCAAGCCTTCATGTGCTACAGCTGAGTTTAAGAAGTAGTGGATTATCTTACAAGCAAGTTTGCAGTTACAGCTGGATAATCAAAATTCATGTGACAGAGGATAAAGTAAATCAATTCACTTCGAACAAGAATTTATAAGCCATGAAACATATTGCAAAACATGACCAGGTACATTATATTATTTTAAATATTGCCTTTTACTTAAATATCAGTCAGCAATCATTGGCAAAGCATGAAACAGCATTCATACTGACCAAGCTCAACATTCTGCTCTGGGAACTGAGCAGCTCACAACCAGCTTTAATTATACCCTGCTTTGGATAAAATCCAGTGACAGGGTGTAACAGCAACAATAAAAGGTATTGAGAAAAAGACACATAAGAGCAAATTGTTGCAAGGCACATGACTTCTCCAATTCAAAGGCATTGTTAGTGTGAGCAACATCATTAAATAGCTTATCACAGTCAAAAACATTATCTGAAGGCAGATGGTCTACAATTGCATGATTTTATTTAGGTTTTGATTTACATACTGATCTAAAAGGACTATTTTATTTCATTTTACATGAAAATGAAAAAGTTAGTTGCATTTTTGTACAAATAATTTCATATGCTTAATTATCTCAGTAGGATATGTTTTATTAATGCACATGTTTTGCTTTGAACATATTTTAATTTGCATTTGTGGCAAGAAGTTTCAGCCTTTCTTCGGCACTATTCTCTGTCCTGCCAGTATTACCCTTTGGTTGGAGGTGAAAGGATATTTTGTTTCTTGTTGACTCTAATGAGTATTTCTGCACCAAGTTTGCTGTCAGGGCCCTGAGTGCACTAATTATTCTTGAAGACCATGACCAGCATAACCGGAGTCCTTCTCTCACATACCCTCATCTTCTTTGCCCAGGAGCCTCCTCAGTTCACACCTCTCCTGCTGCTGGCCAGAGCAATGTTCCTGCCAGCCCCTGGCAGGTCCTTCATTGTCACACCTGACTCACCTGCCCTGGTCACCATTCCCAGCATCCCTGGGGGATGGGGCTGCTGCAGGAGGTCCCTGTCCCACTGCCCTGCCCCTGCCTGTCCCACTGATGCTGCATCCCAATAATTCCTTAGACATGGATGTTTTTAACACTTAAATCGTTCCATGAGAGGTGTGATGATCATTGCTAAAAAAGTCTTCAGGCAGGCCCAGCACTCAGTGACAATTGGCTGACAATCAGCCCATCTGTGTTGAAGACTGTGGTTGGGATTTAGTCCCTGTTTTTGTCTGTAATGCTGATTTGAGCCCTCTCCATGCAGAGGTTATTTTGTATCAGGACGCAGAGTAACTAAACTACAGCTCCTCTCAAACTCAAGAAATAACTTTTTAGGCAGCAAGTGGCCAAACGGACACTGCAGCCTTCCTGTGAAGATGGATCTTTCGTCTGTCCTTCAGTGACAAGGAACCTGGGTGAGCACAAAATCCCAGACATCCTGGTCCAACCCTAGAAACAGAACCAGGGCAATGTCTTAGCAAGACATTGTCTGAGAGTGCCAAGGAGTGTCCCTCTGGCCTGGAGAATGTTAGAGATTTCATCTCAGCTTGGGATGGTAGAGGAGATGCCCTCATTTTGAGAGCTTACACTTGGTCTTTCTTGTAGAATCACACACCCTCTGCCTCCACACTGCTACAATCTCACTCTGTCCTGAAGAAGTGCCTAAAGATAATATCAATAAATATTTCTCTTCTATTTGGACAAAGCCATCACATTTCCAAAGATAAAGAAGAGAAAGTGTTCCTGGCCTCTACAGGATAATGCTGAAGATGAAAAGCACATCTGCAATTCAAATGTTAGAGTCCAGCTGTCCTGTTTGATGAGATGATCTCTTTTTTTGTAGTCAGGTGTCCTGTTGTTCTGCTGGGTTTTATGCAGGCTGCCATTTGTCTTGCATTGTGGCTTTAAGATAAATATTTAAAATTGTCCATTTCATAATGCAGATGTGAGTGTTCCTGATTACCATGAAGAAGCTTTCTGAGCAATTTTATTTTAATGTTGGAAAAAATGAGCTGGAAATTATCTTGGCCTCATACCAAAATCTATAGCATTAAAAAGCAGGTTGATTGGGTTTTATGCTTGTATTCAGACTGGGAGTGTTGTTATGAAGGTTTTGCTTTGTTTCATCTCCTCTTTCTTCTGCAGTTCCTGCAAGTGTTTTTGAAGAAATTAAGCTTATTTGGTCTCCTGATCATGTGTTTGTGAGTTTATTATTACTTTTCAGTACAACACAGATAAACCCTAATGTGATAATTTAATGAAATCTTAACTTTTTTTTTTAGTAGATTTAGACTTAAATAGAATAGCAATATTTTTGGGAAGTCACTTGGATAGCATGAAACATAAATAAACTCAGCAGTCACAATATAATTAATTTTATTCAAAAAAAATGTGTTTGGGGTGAACAGAGTCAGGATTGTTTCCTCTTGCTTCTCTCAAAGAAAAAAAAAAATCAGCAGCTGGTATACCCTGGAGGGTAAGTGAACTTGCTCAGGAAACAAATGGTTCTAGATGCTGCCAAGTGTGGCAGGAGAATAAAATTCTCAGCAAGGAGTAAATCAAGCAGGTCTCAAGGTCAAATTCTTCTGGTATAAGGGCAAGCTTCTGTACAGAGAGCCTTTGATAATCAGCAATACAGAATTGACACAGAGGTAGAATTATGTTTAGGATACTCCTCACTGCTTTTCCAGTTACCTTACCAGTGAGTATCAGTTTTCTCTGTTCAGAAACTTCATCATTCTAGTTTAAGCATAAAAGAAAATATCTTGCTGGAACTTAGAGTAGCTCTCTGTATAGGAAAGTTTGCATGGACTGATCTCGAAAATGCTAGGTTCTAGCACACAACAAAGATTTGCCTTCATCACCCTGAAGGGTGATGGAAGACCTCATTCTAAAACTGAAAGTGCAGACTAAGTATATTAATTCTGTATGCTTTGCAAGAATTTTGGGGTGATTTGGTTTATGAAACTCGCTTCTCTCCTAGATGTTGCTTCAACTGGCTTTCAGATATTTTTTGCACCAGCTATACCCCGGGAGAAAAATATGTTTTGAGTTTTTAGATTTGCAGATTTAAACTGTGAAAATGCAGATATGTCAGAAAAATCTGGAAAAAAAGAAAAAACCATAACTATTTAGCATAAGTTTTTGCTGCCTTTTAAGATGACACTTTCAACCCACTTTTCCATAGGTCAGGAAGAAGAAACACAACAGGCATACAGAGAAAGCTAAATAGAATATAGAAAAGTAGCATCCTGGTATGGATCATCTTGTCAGAACTGCTGGGAGAACTGAGATAACTTCTCTGTTCAGTCCAACAGCTTTGGGCTTGGGCTTTTCAGCTCTGGGCTTGGTCAGTATATTGCTGAAGATGTAGCTACTCCCTGACTAGGGGATGCTATAGGCAGGATTTCCTGCTGCATACCTAGCCAACCACCTGCAGCCTGAATTGCTGTGCATGCAACAACATTTAAAACAGCAACATGGATTTATGTGGCTTGTGTCACAAAAACTCAGACTCTCAGTCCAGAAGTAGTTATAAAATTAATTTTTTTAGGGAAAAATTACTATTATAGGTGTGCTGGTTTGCCTGCCATGCATGCTACAAGGTCATAAATCAGTGTATTACTGGGTTGTAATACTGTCATTCACATCCTTTGGGAAATCCAGCCACCAGCATCATGCAAAATCTGAGATCATCATGAATGTGTCAACTGGGAAATGGTGCAACTAGTTTTGCTGTCAATAGGAAATAACTTTTGACTCAATTGTAACAGCAATTATATTTCAGTCCATCCCCTGGCATTGCACCACTCCTGTTCCCATCTCCAAGATACCCATAGGCAGGGGAATAATCATTTTGAAACTCATGGTTTATAACAAACTACAGGAGGTGTCCCTTAGGATCTCAGCATCAAGCCATGTTCACTGTGGCCACACACCTGCAGGAGGTGTGCCCTGAAGCACGCTTGGAGCAGGGTGCTGGGATTAGATGATCTGCTGAGGTCCCTTCCAGCTTGGAAGCACTCTGTGATTTTGTGAGGCATGGACTGGTGTCACAGACTCTCTGTCAGGGATGAGCTGTACTGCACTGCCCTGGCATCAATCATCTGTGATGGGATCCCTGCCACCCACCAGCTGACTCTTCAGTCACCACCATGTTCTGCTCCACTCTCATTTCTTTTCAAAAAATACTTCTGAGAGCCCACTGACCTTCTGAGGGACTTCACAGATGAGTTGACTTATTTTTGCTTTGGCCCTGGGACAAAGAATCCTTCCCTGACAAGATCAGTAAAGCTGTGTGCAGTGGCTGCTGGTATCAAAGCTTGTTCATTCTGTTTCATGAATAGTTCCTCTTGTGCAGCTCTCACTGGCTTTCCTGAGCACCATAGGTCTGCAGGGCTGGGAAATACAAACCAGAGGAATTTCTGTTGTGCTCTGTGCTTTAGGTCTATTTCATTTTTTCCCACATTTACAAACAAATAGGATGATTTGTTAGGCCTTCATGGTTTTTCTTCTGCAAGAACCCCACAGTGTTGTATGCAGGGAACACAAAAGTTTGAGCTGCTCTGGGTGGCTCCCATCAGCTGCAGGGAAGTGCAACCAAGGTGCCTCTTCCCCAAACTCCACAGCTCCAATAATCTCTACAAACCAGGTCACCTTACAGCTTTAAAAATATTAGAAGGGTTGGTTATCTCTGTAACTTCATTCTAGTCTAAATCAATAAACATCTTGACATAATGACATTGCCCCCTCCCCAGGGAGAAATTTGAGTTGTTCAATAATCCTGATGTGGTTATATTTCATGTCTTTGAGGTGGCTAGAAAGCACCCTTCACAATAACCACAAAAATAGAAGATAATAATATCTTGGCTTGTGAAATGAGGGAAGAGTTTGATTTTTCTGATTATGAGATTTAAAAACAGGGAGAAAGAAAAATTTTAGACAACAATGATCAACTTATTGCAAACAAAGCTTGAATTTTCTGCAACATTGCTCAAAGAAAAGCAATTCCTCTTCCATGAATGCTTCTGAATTAATTAAAAAATTAACTTCTTGGCAAAAAGCTAAAGATTTTATGACTTGCATTAATGAAGTTGACAACAATACATATAGAAGAAGCTAACCTTTTTCATCAGTTCTCCCATGTTTAAAACAAAAACAAAAACAAAAACAAACAAAAAGAGGTGCCAAGTAAGGATCGAAAATAAGTATCAAGATAATATTGATGCAGATGTATTCAAATATTTGGCTACACAGCATGTACCTTGTGAACACATGAAAGCACAAACTGAATTTTCATTGGCAGGAGTAAGAACTACTGCATAATTAAAAATGTTGCTTTCACCTATTAATTCTTTATGAAGAGATGAAAAGTTCTGGTTTAGCATTGGAATTATTAATATTGTTATCATAAACCAATATTTTTCAATATTTTTCCTACTAAATATTTTATTCTGCTTTTTCAAAATCTTAGGTTTTAAGAAGAGAAACACTGTTCAAAGGAACAGGAGAACTGAGAAGTCTGGGTCCTATAGCTACAAAGTTTTTATGTAATTGTAACATTCAGTAAGCAATTCAGTAATGTTACCTAAAAAAGCTGTGGAAAGTGCTTTCCAAGACATAGCACTTGGCCTCATCACTCCTATTGTTTCCAGTAGTTACAGCTTTAGATAGACAGATAGATAGCTATAAATACAGATATAGATATAAATAGAGTTATGAAGATAGATATATAATAGATAGATAGATTAGATAGATAGATAGATAGATAGATAGATAGATAGATAGATAGATAGATAGATAGATAGATA